>SKCR01035295.1:0-121867 GCA_019454045.1 Zanthoxylum bungeanum | reverse complement strand
CCTAACTTGGATCTAGAGTGTAATTGTTCTCGGGAGGAATACTACTTGAATAGTTTGGGAAAGTTTACTAACTTGTCTATGGATATTGAGGACGTACTCGAGGATCAGATACTGGAGAGGTAGTGCCTCGCATACGAGTATCCCGGACATACTGCGTATACCAGACCCCATCACTCTGCCCACTGCAGTCACTGACTCCCTAGACCATGCTCTGATACCATCTTTGTAACATCCCCGATCTGGGAGATGTTACTGGCAATAAATAGGCCGTACTATTCCCCTAAGCCTCTAACTACTGACTTCTGCAATTCATATCTCTCATAAAACTTATGCAAGGGTCATTTCCCAAACTCATCATTCACGAATGTATAACATCTTTCATACACATACTCTGGATTAATACATAATACAACTCCGATAATAACTATTATAATGCAATGAACATGGAACCTCTACTAAATAATATATATATATATATATATATATATATATTGCATGTCATTTCCTAACTTTAACTGAACTGGACTTTGCTTCTAACTCGACCAGGTGGACTCCACACCCTAATGACTGCAACAATATCCGTCTTCCCGAGATCGTCCTCCGAGAAACCTGCAAAATAAGGAAACTGGGAGTGAGGGGTTAGATCATTGTACGATCTAAGTGAGTGGACTATAAAACTCAAATATTGAAATAAAATAATTGGGTTCTGAAATCAATGTCCAGAAATAACTTTATCTGAAAACTCTTTTTCTGAAAACTTTATCTGAATTCTCTTTTATAAAACTTATTTATTCTGAAAACTGCTTTCTAAAATCTGGTCTCTGAAAACTGTTTCCTGAAACTCTGATATTTGAAAACTCTTTTCTGAAAATCCAATGTTTGAGTACTGATATGTATCTGAAAACTTGACGTATGAGGGCGTTACGTATCGTCGTCCCCCCATACGCCTAACTGGAGCCAGTAGTGTAAATCCATGACTTTGGGATGTTACGTATCGCCGTCTCCCAAAGCATGCCAATACTGTCCTTGAAATTGGAGGTCATGGATCGTTACGTATCGTTGTCCCCAAGCCACAAACTAGAACTGGGGTGCAGATTGTTGGTCTCTAAGATCATCCCAAGAACATTTCAAGCATGATAAAACTGTGAATACGAAAAGGAAGTATAAAAGAATTATACTTACAAAGATCGGTAGAGAGGATGTGTAGAGAACAAAAATTTTGCTTCCTTTCAAAGTCTCCAAGCTTTCCTTATGTATGAATGAAGTTGATGAGCTCCAAGCTTGAGAAGGATTCCAAAATCAAAGGATGGTTTCCCTATCACCCAATATGATTCTTTGTGTGCTAGCAATGGAAGAGATTTGCAACAAAAATCTTCCTATGGTGGATGGAGGCTCACGGCCAAGAGAGAAAGAAAAGGAGAGGTTTTGTTTTGTCTTGTGTATTTTGTTTCTAAAACAATTACAACTTATTCCAAATCCCAAAAAAAATGTATATGGTTTATTCAAAACCAAAAACCAAAAGTGTTGAGAGCCAAAAATGCATTTAATGCTCTCAACCACCTCCATCACCAATAGTGACTCAACTCACATCACTCAAAGTTGATGTGAGTTCTATCACAAAAAGGTGACTAATGATGTGACTTGATGTGGGCCCCACTTAATTTAAAATCAGAGTGGGCCCGCAAACACATTCCGGGCTCGGGTTCGTTAATTCCGAATTAACGAATTTTCCGTTGCGACGTACTTAAATCAAATTTAATTAAATAATTATGCCTAGTAAAATTACTATTAAAGTCGCTCGCGAATTAATTCTAAATTAATTCGTTCGCCCGAATTAAAATCCAATTTTAATTCCGTTACGAAATCTAATTTCATTTAATATATCGAATATATTATTTTATCGATTAATTCCGAATTAATCGTTCTATCTCTTTTAATAGAATTTTATCCCAGATAAAATCTTTCCGCAATTAATCCTAGATCAATTTTCTCTCTCTTATAATTAATCCTAGATTAATTATGTTCGAGTCATACTTCATCGGTGAATCTTCGGGAAATGACCCATGAGATCACTGGATATGTTGGCAGTAAATCCGGTCGTCAGACTATCCGAACACGTGCGTACATAGTACCACATTTTTATCGATTTACGAGACATGGTTGGCTTCTAGCAAAGCGCCGTGCCTACCCAATTCTCCAGAAATATTCTTTAAGGAATATATAATCTATAACAGGCGTAATATACATAGTATTGCGTATTTGCGATCCAGTATCAGATGTCACATGCAAGGCCTGGGGCTGGAATAGTGTCTGCCCCGTACGAAACATATATCGGATCACAAGCAACTAGTCTCTATAATCGGATAATCATGACCTTGTCATATTATTCCGATAGTCGTAACATAATAGAGAATCGGTTCTGTATCCCTGCATGATCATCATCTCCATATGACTGAAGTGATACTTCTATCTTGACATCACACCCAATACACTACGATTTTCAATAAACCCAAAAGAGGCGTACACAGAACCTGTTAAAGTCCCGGATGACCAAAACCAAAGTGTATTGATTGTCGCAAGTACCAGCGATGCAAGTCTCAGGTTAAGACCAAATACACCTACCCTGAAGCGGATTCCCATAGACACATAGTCATACTACCAATGGGATTCCGCGGGGTCTATCCAGAGCGAAGTTGTTTCCGTACCATCGGTAAACACAACCTCATATCACACTTGCATAAGTATCCAATACTTAAAATATATGAGAACTATGCTGTTACGCTTCCATAACACGCACAAGTGCAATACTAGTCTATTCTGCATTATCGATGTCCAGTCTCGATAATACTACGACTAGGGATATTTAATGATTAAACCTTTGTAGATTGATATTGTCTCATATCTTATAATCCGGAACTAATCATAAGGACTTTTATCACTTATATATACAAGTAATCTAATTACAAAATGATAAAATGCAATTTCCATTGTCACATAGTTAATTTGTACAAAAACCACAATGTCTTTTACAAATAGTGACGCTATGGGTCATAATTGTCCAACAATCTCCCACTTGGCCTATAGCCAGTCACTCAAGCATCTAACACCTAAACTATGCACATGTCGCTCAAACTTTTACTGAGGAATAGCTTTCGTCAGCGGATCTGCAATGTTGTCCTCTGATACGAACTTCTCGATCTTTATATCGCCATGTTGTATGATCTCACGAATCAGATGGAAACGTCAAAGAACATGCTTGGATCGTTGATGAGACCGCGGTTCATTAGCCTGTGCTATAGCCCCGTTATTGTCACAATACAATGGAACGGGCTCAGCTGCTAACGGAACTACTCATAATCCAATTAGGAATTTACGGATCCAAACTACCTCTTTTGCTGCTTCAGCTGCAGCAATATACTCCACTTCTGTTGTTGAATCGGCAACAGTCTATTGCTTGGAAGATTTCCAGCTTACTGCTCCATTGTTCAAACAAAATATGTACCCAGATTGTGACTTACAGTCGTCTTTATCGGTTTGGAAACTTGCATCGGTATACCCAATTACCTCAAGTTCTCCATCTCCATAGATTAAGAAAACATCCTTAGTTCATCTAAGATACTTAAGGATATTCTTAACCGCCATCCAGTGACCATCACCTGGATCGGCCTGATAGCGACTACACATGCTCAAAGCATACGAGACATTAGGTCGCGTACATATCATGGCATACATGATCGATCCGACTGCCGAGGCGAATGAGATCTGACTCATGTTGTCTCTCCCATCTTGAGTTTTAGGACACATGTCCTTAGATAGAGTGACACCATATGACACTGGCAACAGTCCTCTCTTAGACTGTTCCATGTTGAATCTCTTCAACACTTTGTCAATGTACATGCTCTGGGAGAGTCCAAGCAGCTTTCTAGATCTATCCCGGTAGATCTTTATTCCTAGAATAAAGGCTGCTTCTCCCAGATCCTTTATGGAGAATTTTAATGAAAGCCAAACTTTCACTGATTGTAGCATGGGAATGTCATTGCCTATAAGCAATACATCATCGACATAAAGGACAATGAATGTCAGTGCACTCCCACTAACCTTCTTATATACACAAGGATCATCCTCGTTTTGAATGAAATCATATTCTTTTATGATCTCATCAAAATGTTGATTCCAAGAACGCGATGTTTGCTTAAATCCATAAATGGATCGATTTAACTTGCAAACCTTGTCTGCATGTTTAGGTACGACAAAACCGTCAGGCTGTTGCATATAAATATCCTCCAAAAAGTTTCCGTTAAGGAAAGCGGTTTTGACGTCCATCTGCCATATTTCGTAATCGAAATATGTAGTAATAGCAAGCACAATCCGAATGGATTTAATCATGGCAACGGGTGAAAAAGTTTCGTCGTAATCGACACCATGTCGTTGACGATACCCTTTCGCTACAAGCCTAGCTTTGTACGTTTGTATGTTGCCATCCATGTCGATCTTCTTCTTGAAGACCCATTTGCAACCAATAGTCTTTACGCCTTCTAGTGCATCAACCAGTGTCCAAACTTGGTTGGTGTACATGGAATCCATTTCGGACATCATGGCATCTTACCATAACCCAGAGTCGATACCTTGTATCGCTTCCTCATACGTAGCTGGCTCGTCTTCCTCAATAAGATTAATATCCACATGAGGTGAGATCAGAAACCCATACCTCTCAGGTTGTTTTCTGACTCTCTCCGATCTACGCAGTTCTTGTGTATTCGAAGATTGTGGTACAGTCTCATCCCTGATGAACTGTTCGTGTTACGTTAAGGATTCTGTGCCAGGAATAGTATCACTCCGATTTTCATCGAGTTCTACTTTTTTCCCACTAACCACTGCATTTAGGAATTCATTCTCAAGGAAAACCACATGTAGAGCAACAAATAATTTGTTCTCTTGTGGGTGATAGAAGTAATATCCTTTGGTTTCCCTAGGATATCCTACAAATAGGCATTTATCAGATTTGGGTTCTATTTTGGTACCTTCCAAACGTTTGACGTATGCCCGGCATCCCAAAATCTTCAGGAATGAGAAACCCGGTTTCTTTCCTGTCCATATCTCATACGGAGTCTGTTGAACAGACTTTGACGGAACCTTATTCAAAATAAGTATTGCACTATTCAATGCATATCCCTAGAAGGAAATATGTAGCTCTGTGTGACTCATCATCGACCTTACCATGTCCAACAAAGTTCAGTTTCTTCGTTCGGACACACCGTTTAATTGCGGTGTTCTGGGAGGAGTCCACTGTGAAAGAATACCATACTCTTTCAAGTAATCAAGAAACTCATTGCTTAAGTATTCTCCACCACGGTCCGACCGTAATGTTTTAATACTTTTGCCGGTCTGTTTTTCTACTTCGTGTCGAAACTCTTTGAATTTCTCAAAGGTTTCCGACTTGTGTCTCATAAGATACACATAACCATAACGCGATGCATCATCCATAAAGGTTACGAAGTATTCATATCCACCTCTAGCCTGGCTAGACATGGGCCCACATACGTCACTATGAACGAGGGCTAACAGCTCGGCAGCACGTACACCTTTACCGCTAAAAGGTGATTTAGGCATTTTGCCTAATAAACAAGATTCACAGACGTCATATGAATTTGGATCAAATCCGTCCAAGGACCCATTCTTCGAAAGTGTGGATATGCGAGTCTTGTTAATGTATTCCGAACGACAATGCCACATATAAGTTTCATCTTTGTTACTTAGTTTAAGCCTTTTGTTTGTTACATTATATGTTTGAGATTGATTTATATTCAAAATATAAAGACCATTATTCACATCAGCACTGCATATCTCCATATCATTTTTATACATAAAACACCCAGTGTTTCTAAAAACAAAAGTATCGCCACATTGGGCCAATAAAGATACAGATATAATATTCCTAGTCAAATTAGGTACATAATAACAGTCTGAAATATTAAGTACATGCCCCGAGGGCAGTTCCAAAATATATGTCCCAAAGGCCAAAACGGCGACTCGAGTCCCATTTTCAATGCGGAGGTCAATCTCTCCTGAGGCCAGTCTCATGCTAATCCGTAGATCCTGTACATCAGTACATATATAAGTACCACAACCAGAATCAAAAATCCAATTTTTAAAACTAGAAGTAGACATGTTTATTTCTATAACAAACATACCTGAAGCCGGTGCCTTACCCGTTTAGATTTCCTTCATGTGCGCCTTGTACTCACGGCAGTCATGCTTCCAGTGACTCCGTTTGCCACACTAAAGGCATATATCTTGGGATTTGTCCTTAGCCTTCCCATAAGACTTTGATGATTTGGCCTTGCCCTGATTCTTCTTCTTCTTCTTCTTCTTCTTTACACCTCCAGTCGCCTTGGGCTAAGCCCTCGGAGACTGAGATGTTGAAGTGAAGTGCGCCTCGCGCTTTTTGCCCTTCAACAGCTCTTTTTCTGCTTCACGCAGCATTGCCATCAGCTCTCCAAGAGTATGGTCTTGGTTCATCATATTGTAGTTCATGATGAACCCGCTCCAGCTATCAAGAAGAGACTGCAAGATCAAATCTATAGAAGTCTCAGCCTCAAAGGTTATACCTAGATGACCTAGTTGTTCAATGTCAGCAATCATTTGTGACACATGGTGCTCAACAGACGTACCCTCTGACATTCGTGAGCAAAAGAGCTTTTTTTGCAATTCATACCTTTACGATCTAAGGTTAGATCGATGAAGGTCCTTCAATTTTTCCATCATTGTATATAGATCCAATCCCTTGTTTTGGCGACGAAATTGAGGGGTCATCGCAGCGAGCATGACGGACTGAGCAGTTGAGTTGTCATCGCTATGAGTCTTCCAAAGCTCAAGCTCAAGCGGCTGCTCATTTCCGGGCTTAGGCCCGAGGGGTCTCTCTATCGTATAGAGCATCCTCTCAGCCCCTAGGATAATCCTGAGGTTCATATCCCAATCAGGAACGTTCGCGCCATTAAAGAAATTTTCGCCCATGATAATGTCTCTAACTCCGATCTTTCCAGCCATCTTAATTGCAATAGTCAAACTATTCAATTAACGATATTTGGGTACAGTCCAACTGTTACAAGAAAAATAATAGAATATTAGTCCAACTAATAAATATATAATTGATGAAATAATTTGAAAGCGCGTAATGCCAAGTATTTGAACGAAATTGCAAATTCAATACTGGCCTCCCATTATTTTTCGGTGAGCCTCTAACCCTCTGTTGAGTACTCGGGAAACCTAGTTTCCTAGTGGGCTAGGATCCCGTTAAATAACACACAATCTTGACTTTGGCCAACAAGCTGTATGATATTTAACTAGGTAGATCTCTAAGATCAATTGGATCTCATCCAATTCCTAGATCCGGTAGGTGGACCTCCAAGTCCGAAACATATACACAATATATATGCCAATATATCCAATATATTTTCCTAACCTTTTTCCTCTGAATCAACTAAGTCTTGGCTTTGGCTCAACAAGCTTAATGATTCCAGTTAAGCGGGACCCATTGACCTTGGAAAGCTTCGTAATCGATGTCGATGAACAAGAAGTGATCTTGACTTTGGCCAATAAATCACAACTTGGGCAAGACATATGATATGGAACAAAGCCTTCATGATTCAAACACATCCGGGATGGACAAAGGTCTTGACTTTGGCCAACAAACCAGTACCAATCTTGGATATTGAGAATGAATCATTCTGTAACACCCCAAAACTTTCTTACCCATATTTTTATTTTATTTTGTTGGTGGGTCACACACACACACTCAAGCCCATAAGTCACAACATTCAGCAGACACAAAAAAAAAAAAAAGTCAGTAACAGGCGAGAGAGAGAGAGAGAAAAGAAGAAAAAGAGAGAAATATAGTTTTGGTTCCGATCCGGCCAATCCGTAGTTCAAACCTGACCGAGTCTTTAAGGAAAAGTGTAGATCTCGTCGAGAGGATCATTTTGGTGGTGGTTTCATCTTGGGAAACTCCCAATTTTTGTAGAAATCTCGGTAAGAAACTTTTTATGGTTTTTCTCGATTTCCCGTTGATCCGGAACTCCGATTGACGAACCGTCAGCGGCATTAGATCCGGGAGAGGGAGAGGAATGCACGGCCGTCAGATTTTTCTTCATCCGACCGGCGCGTGGCGTTCACGCACACCCTATGTGGCGGCGCGTGAGGCCCACGCGCGGCTTGGGTGAACGGCGCGTGGCCACCACGCGCCAGACAGTGTCTCCGTGCCGACTTCCTGAGTCTCCTCCGTGAATTTCAGACCATTCCGAGTAGTAACGGACCTCCGAATCTTAAATTTCGTTAGGATTTCGAGAACGACCGAATCACGTTTCTTTCATGTTCTATCACATTTTCTAGATTAGGATTATGTCCCTTATCGTACATTATTTTATCTCTATAGGTGATCGTGATACCGTAAGCAGGGACGGTCCTGCTGCATAGTTCCTTTCTCAGTAGTCAGCTCACCAGGTGCGTGGATAAGCCTGTAACATTGATGTTTTCAAAAGTATATAGTATGTATGTTTTCTTAAATGAATTTTAAGGTAATGCATTAAATGAGTTTGTTTTTAGAAATTTTATATTTTTACTATAATGTATGGTTCGAATATTGATTATGTTGAAATCATGTGTTTGTGATATATGAGAAACTTGCATGATTTGAGATATATGAGCATGGATTTTGGAAATGATTTTTATGTTAGGATGCACCCCATGTACTTATATGTGCCAGATTATTGCCGTGAGATAAGGTCTCATGTTGCCAGTTATTGCCGTGAGATAAGGTCCCACGTTGCCAGTTTGCTCCGGATGCCAGTTTTGCCGTGGGGAAGCCCCATGTTGCCAGATTTGCCATATTGTCATGAGGTTGTGCATATAGATGAATAAACAGATTTATCATTACAAAGTATTTTTTAGCAGTATGAGCTTTATGAGAAATGAGATTTATGATTTGAGTTTTATGAGGAATGAGATTTACGTTTTCAAGTAAATGTTTGAGATATCGATTTACAGCTTATGTATTTATTTATATTATGAAAGACTTGTTCGATCCACTTTGTTACTTGATTATCCACGGCACTAAGCTGTGATCCATTGCACTAAGCGTGAGCTTACCCCTTTCCTTAACATTTCAGGTTCAGCAGTTTAGTAGATCATCATTTCCATCTGCTTTTTCGTCATCATTTCCTGCCAGTAGAGAAAGGTCGTGCCAACAATAGAGTGTCTTTGTTATGTATTTTCTTGGATGAATTTGTTGTCTAATGTTAGGCATTGAGCCCTTATTTATTACTGAGGATGTTGTATTTTCTTCATGGATATTATGTTGAGTTGGATCATGGAGATCCTATATTATGATGGTATTTTTTTCAGTTTAGATTTTTCCTTGTATTTGGAGGATTAGTCCATATTACAGGGGAAACTCTGCCAGTTTTAGGTCTCCGTCTCACCCCTACCCTACCTAAGGGGACGGGTGTGACACATTCAATGGAAGGAAAACGCTTAATATTTGATTGAGGGTTTTTCGCGTAATTGGCAACCAATTAATTATCTTTGATTAGGTCTCATCATACACCCTTAAGCATGCATTCTAAAAGTATAATAAGGCGCAGTAAATAAATTAATAAACCCAGAAGAGGCGTACACATAACCTGTTAAAGTCCCGGACGACCAAAACCAAAGCGTATTGATTGTCGCAAGTACCAGCGATGCAAGTCTCAGGTTAAGACCAAATACACCTACCCTGAAGCGGATTCCTATAGACACATAGTCATACTACCAATGGGATTCCGCAGGGTCTATCCAGAGCGAAGCTGTTTTCGTACCATCGATAAACACAACCTCCTATCACACTTGCATAAGTATCCAATACTTAAATATATGAGAACTATGCCGTTACACTTCCATAACACGCACAAGTACAATACTAGTCTATTCTGCATTATCGATGTCCAGTCTCGATAATACTACGACTAGGGATATTTAATGATTAAACCTTTGTGGATTGATATTGTCTCATATCTTATAATCCGGAACAAATCATAAGGACTTTTATCATTTATATATACAAGTAATCTAATTACAAAATGATAAAATACAATTTCTATTGTCACATAGTTAATTTGTACAAAAACCACAATGTCTTTTACAAATAGTGACGCTATGGGTCATAATTTTCCAACACAGATCTATGCTACCCTTCAAGCTCTGAAACTAGGGTCTATGGGCGTTACGTATCGCTGTCCTCCTAGCCATGAAGTAGGATCTGGGGCGTTACGTATCGACGTCCCCCCATTCCTCTACATGTGCACATGTTCCCTGTCCGTCATTTCCAAACTGTATCAAGTTACATACTAGGGTGGGTTTTTTCCCCATGCCCCGAAAACATAAAACTCATGTTTTGAAAACTTATTTCTTCAAAATCATTTCTCAAAATATGCTTAATCAAAATTGAATTGAAAATGAACTTGGCTAACGCCCTAAATGCGAGAAAGTAAGTCTGTCATATTAAATTAAAAAAAATGAAAATCAACTTAAAGGGAAAGTGTCTACTCACCTAATTTGGAATCTGGCTGGCACTGTTTCGCTTAATCGATAAACTTGAGATTCCTAGCGATAAGCTATAATCGATAAACTTGGTTAGATTACAAGCTGTGGAAACGTTTCGAAATTATATTAAGTTTGCATTCAAACACCTATTAAAGTTCCAAAGTGTATTATACTTATATCGTGAAGTACTATCGAGTATAAATCGATACAGGGCCTTTAGGGTGGTCTATAACATATTCGGGTGGAACTAGAATAGTTCAGAACTGATTGGGTAAAAAAAATTTAACCTTGCGTCGCGACGCAACTCATCCAGAATGTGTCCCAAAAATTTCCATTACGTATCGCGACGTACGGCCTTCGCGCGTCGCGACGCGCTCCATTCCAGAAGCTTTTCTGGGAAATTCCCAGGTCGCGTCGTAACGCGAAGCGGTCTGCATCGCGACGCTAGGCCAAAATTTAGGCCTATGGTTTATCCTATCATGCTCAATTGTGGCCAATACATCCTCCAAACATCACACACCAACAATCATCAATTGAAACCACACAAAAAATCATCAACATCATTCTCAACAATGATTCCTACCCAAAATTCACAAATTGGGGTTTTACCCACCATCATCTATTTCTTAATATTAAAACCACACAATTATTAATTGTCCTAACTCAATAATACTTATCAATACTTAAATCATTCAAGCATCAATTTCTCAAAACTTGGATTAAAATTTCCTTACCTCATCCTTGTTGAATCCCACCGTTACTTAATCTTTGAATGTTGCCATGCTACTATTGGCTTCATCTTCCTTTATTTCCTTCCTCTTTCTTCTTCTTCATTTCTCTTTTCTCCTTTTTCTTCTTCCCTCTTCTTCTTCTCTTCTCTCTTTTCACGTGTTCTTCTTTCCTTCTAGTTGTTTTCGAGAGACATGAATAGTATATCCCTTATATACTTGGCCACTAAAAATGAGGAAATGTGTAGAATTTTCAAGAAACTAGTTGAATTTACTAGAATGCCCCCGAGTACTATTCATCCGAAATTTGGATCTGCAGTTTTAGCCCATTTCCGGTTTGAATTTGGAAACAAGTTCAACGCAAAAGTTGTAGATCTCGATCTCAGCTTTCCGAAGATATAAAATTCATAAAAATCAGAGTTCGTATGAAAAAGGTACGTCCCAAATATCATGGGCTGTCCGAAGTGGAACATCGTACGATTCAGTACTGGAACTTCGAGGAATATCGATTGTCCCCCAAGGCCACTTCATGAGTGCGTATATGTTCAACATAATTTATATTATGAATATTCATCTCAAAATGAAACGGTAGTTGAGATTATTGGTCGAAAAGATTACCGGTCGTTACATTTCCTCGATGACTGTGATCTTCGGTAAAAATCGTTCAGGTAGGGATCTAAGGATTTTTCTAACTATTTTATTCGTAGGAATAGTCTCGCCTAGGTTAAATTTGGAGTTAACAATATCGTTAATTTCTGCGTAAAATTCGTCAAATATTTCATCATCTTTCATCCTAGAGACTTCAAACCTAGTAGCAAGCTCTTGTAGTCTATTATTTTTAACAGACAATGTGCCCACATGAACATTATGAAGAATGTCACATGCATCCTTGGCTCTCTCACATATAAATTCTCCTAAAATCAATGAAGAAAACAACAGCATGAATGACATTAATAGTCTTGCTATTCCTATTGCTCGCTTCAAACTCCTCTATTGTCCATGTCAGTTTATCTTTAGGGGAAGAGACCCCATCAACCATAACCACAGGAATATAGAAAAATGAGTTAGTTTCTAAGCACAATTTGTACATCATTAAGAATATATTTTTATCATTACAAGTTATAGTTTGAGTTTGCAAAATCTAAAAAGATGTACAAGAAAGAAATGGCAAAAGCAATGTCATCAAACTCATTTCCAATTTTTATTTCAAATTGAAAGAGTAATGCAAACAGCAACTTATGATACATTTGGTGGGAAGTCAAGGAATTAATTACAATTTGATTCTCAAGCAGTGTAGTATTATATGTATCCTCAAGCAAACTCTTTCAACATCTTGAATAATTTTTAACAAATAATATGTTGTATCTTCACAAACTTCACAGAAAATCTAGCATGGTGGAAGATCCTTTGGTGGAGGCAGAACAGATAGATCCGGCCTTGCTCCATCCTCCACCACGGACGCCGTTTTCAATCCCCATCCTGTGTGTAGCTCCAAATGACAATGCATGAACCAAACACCTACACAGTAAAAAATAAACCATTTGTAAGTTTTTTTAATAATTTGGAATCTGCATTTTTCTTGTCTATTACCACAGTATTGTGAATCAGAATTCTAGGTTTAGCTGAATTTGAACTGAACAGTGAACATTGTTAAGTTGTCATGATTTCTCTAATGTGGACCCACGTTAATCTCATTTAGAACTGTGGATGGCAAAAATCCCCGTGGGGTATGTTAGGGGCAAGTAAGGAGATAATTTTTTGTATCCATTAGTTGGATGAATCAAATACGAGTATTGACGTCCCGCTCTAATAGAGGTAAAATCCATATATGTACGGGGACTCGCGGGCCATATACAGGTAAAATTTTATACATGTTTGTTAAATGGGTCAGGTACGAATATTAGAATTCTCATATGATACCCAACCCGTTGCCATCCCTGCTCATAAGTGTCGATCCAGAACACAGCATAAATTCAACTCAATATTATTAGATCGTTATTACTATTATATATATATATATAATATATACACACATATAAACATATACCTGGGTTATCGGCTATGAAACGAATGGCAGTCCAACCACCAGTAGGAACACCAACTGTGTTTCTCTCAATAGGATCAACCAAGTTATAATTCGCCGGATCTTTGACAGGATCAAAGTTTCCGATACCGGTTCCGACAACGAAGAAGTTATAACCGTGGAGATGGAATGGATGTGACTCAACAGTGAGCAAATTAGTATCTTGGAGCACCAACTCAACTGTAGAATTGAATGCAATCTTGCTAAGCCTTGTGGCACGGATGTTCCAAGATTAGCTGTAAGTGGTTCTCCCGTATAGTTAAAAGGCTTAGGAGGCATGTCAGGAAAATCAGCCTTGAAAACTCCTTTGATATTGAAGTAGTGGGCTTGAAGAAGGGCAGTTTGTGGCATCACAAAGGAGATATTGTTCAAGGTAGCTAAGATTCTGGTTCCATTCACACAACTAGGGCAAGAATCTTTGCCAAAACCAATGGTGTAAAAGAGTTTTCGATCAACTTTCTGCGGAACATTAGCAGGAAACTGGGGAGAGTTTAGGCTTCTAAGTTTCTTGTTGTAGCTCAAAGCAAATTCTGAGTCATTTGATTCTGGTAAATGGGGAAGTGTTGGGAGAACAGTGTTGGGGATTCCTTTGTATTGGAAAATTCCTGTTGCTGTTCTATTGTCTACAGGAATTGGAGCATCCATGAAAGGCCTGGTAGCCATGAAATATCTGTCAGGTTTTTGGTTGGCTTCCTGGTGCAATTAGAATAGCCTGAGTGGTGAATGGCTTTTTATAAACTGCGTCCACTTCCACTACTGTGAAATTGTGGCCGGCTATGGCAAAGAATAACTCGTCGTTGAGAGCAGCATTGATGATCCTCAGAAGGTATGTTTTTCCTGATTCAACTTCCATTGCAAAAGTATCTAAAAAGGAGACAAATATTAGTTTAATTAGTTTTCCATTCTCATTAAAATCCAAAGAAAATATTGAAGCTTTCTCAAATGATTTTGCTTACGTTTCTCAGAACAAGGAAACAGAGGTCCTGGCTTCCCATTGATTGTATGTGCATCTGACATTTTTGGTGGCAAGCCCATTCTTTGTCCTTGCTTTTCTATCTCCTCAACATCAGTGTGCCACCATTCTCCTACAAATTAAACACACCAATATGAAAATTGAGGTACCCTGCGAGGAGTAGTCTTGGGGATAATCCATATACACGGTCATTTGTGATCTTTAAATTTGGACCAATATTAGGGACTTCAAATATAAGAAATTTATTATGAAAATTTTTTAAAAAATAATTTTTATCGGTAAAAAACACATACTTTAAAATCTCCTATAGAACCCTTAAAATTGAGGGTCATCCCTTTATCCGGTAAGATTAATTGACCAAACTAAACTCTAATAATTTTAGACCCACCTAATAGAATGACCCCTTCTCTGTTTGGCTGTGGAAAAGGAAAAGGAGTCCCTTGTTTAGGCATGATGACAATTGCACCATAGACAGTAGCCCGTAACCAAAAAATGTGAGCATGCCACCACAATGTTCCTCTTTGCCCAGTTACATTGAAGTCATAAGTGTAGCTATTTCCAGTCTTGATAGGACATTGGGTTATATAAGCCGGTCCATCCGCCCAACTATTGCGATATTGCTTCAGTCCATGCCTAAATATTAAGTACGCAAAAATTAAGTTAAAGCTGTCGTATATCAAGACTTTTTTTTTTTTTTTTTTTTTTTTTGAAATTTTTTTTTTTTTTTGAAATCGTTGGAAACCCCGCCACCAAACCACCAATTCTGAGCCGCGGCGCAGGTAAAACCCCCGGCTGCCCCAGACTCTTACAAGAAGTTGCACCCCCTGGATTCGAACCCAGAACCTCAAGGTGAGATTCTGGACCTTTCACCACCAAGCCACACCCCTTGGGGGCTATTAATCTTACCGGATAAAGGGATGACCCTCAAAAATTAAGTTAAAGCTGTCGTATATCAAGACCCTATGCACTAGGTACAAACTTACTTTTATATATGAAATATGATAAGGAGATAAAAGCATCATTAAATTGGGAGGAAATTTTCATCAAAACGACATTGTTTTAATGATTATTTTATCCTCATTTACTCCCAGTTCTTTATATATACTTGAGATCATAATAATCATACCAATGAATTGACATGTTATATTGTGCATTGTTTGTGACGTTGACTTGAACTCTGTCTCCTTCTCTTGCGTATATAGTAGGACCAGGGAACCTCCCATTTACAGTTACAATTGGTTTTGCATGGCATAGTCTGCTAATATTCTTCACTTGAACCTGACCAAATAAAAAGCATTAATGTTAAAATATCACCAATCAAAATATATAAATAGTCAAAATAATTTAACTCACATTGAACTGGTACTTCTTTATGGCAGCTTCAGTTGGGACAGATACAATTCCAAGTAACACAAAGAGAAAGAATGTAATCAGCCTAGAAAAGAAATTGCCTCGGCTTAGGCTATGCATTTTGTCTATAGAACGATGCTTGTGCTTGTGTATGGCAAAGATGGAGAATTTATATGTAAAGGACTATCAGTTTGTTACAGGAGATAATTAATTAATTAGGTGAGAATGGTGAAAGCTTGTAAGCAATATACTAATAGACTTGAAGCTGGCCATTGACTGACGTGAAGGCTGGGTTTGCTATTTGATAAGGAGGCCAAACGAAAATTCTGAATAAGCATGAAAGCTACCTAAGAACCAACTTATGAGTGTTCATACCGACCAGACCTGCGTGGATTGAAAAAAATAATTTCGGGTTGATCCGACCCGATTTTTACGGGTCGGTTCACGTGTTTGACGACGCAACCCGACCCGACACGAAAATATAATTTTTTTATTAGTTTTCTAAAATTTTTATTATTTTTTAAAGTTTTTACTATTATTTCAGTTGTTTATTACTTTTTTATTTTGAAATTTTATATGTATGACAAGTATCGGGACATACAATAGTTAGTATTTATGTCTCAAAATAATTAATACATTTAAAAAAATTACTTTTTTTTTCCGACGACCCGACCCGACCCACGTGACCCAACCCGCACGAGTTTGCATACTCAAATCTCGGGTTCGGGTTTAATGATCCGCATGACCCAATCCGATCGGGTTTCGTAAAATTTGAAAAATCCCGACCCGACCCGACCTGTGAACACCTGTGAACCAACTTTACAACAAAATATTGTACTAAAACCAACTGTTAAGCCAGTTGCGATTCTGAATTTTGGGAGGTCCTAAATAAATTTTAAAATATGTAGCCTCCTACCGATAAAATATAGATTTTTTTTACTTCCTCATTGCAATGAATATTAACTTTCTTTTAGATTTGAAGTCCTTAATTTTGGTACAAATATGGGGGCACCGACTGTTTGTGTGGACTATCCCTAGACACCCATGCGTTAAGGAAAATAATTAGCTTTATGTTATTAATTAATGCAAGAATTAATTGCATGGTGTCCGTTAGTTACTGCTGTTAGGTCTTATGTCACTACTCTCAAATGGGAGCTCAGAATCTATGGATTAAGATCAGAATCTATAACTTTTTGCCATTGGTGAACTAAAAAACCAAATACAGGAGATGAGATGTTTTTTTTTTGAAATATGAAAATTTATTCATACGTAAAATATCACAATGATGTAAATATATGGTCAATATTAGCTCCAAAATAAATTTAAGAAAAAACCTAAGATTCAAGCATAGTCAGAATAAATCTAACAACATAACTCTATGCACTATGAAATTCACATGACTATTCAAAATTCAGACTCACATCTAAATCTATATGTGGCCCTAGAGGTATTACGGAGCTGGCTATGTCTTCTAACCTCTCGACAAGAGTTGTTGAATCCAAACTTCAAGACCAGAGAAGAATAACATAATACACAAAGTAAAACATAAGGTTATTATAATAATAAACGAATTCATTATAAAACACAACTGAAGACCTATCAGATCTACCAGAGAGGCAGTGGCGGATGTAGTGAGGGGCGAGTGGGGGCAGTTGCCCCCACTGGCCCCAAAAAAAGTTAATAATTTTTATTTTATTTTATAAATTTATTTTATATATATATATATATATATATATATATATATATATATATATAATATATATATATATATTACAAAAGTCAATTTCCCCAAAAGCCAATTACAAAATCTCACTCATCAGCCTCAATTTGCAACATTGATTCAAACTAAAAAGGATAAGGTATATCTATTAATTTACTTACTTTTGATATTATTTTGACTTTACAGGTTGTCATTGTCACTGTAACGAGAGTATTTTCAGCTATAAATATTGTGAAGACTAGACGACGTAATATGATGGGAGATCAATGAATGAGTGATAATTTAGTCACATATATAGAAAAATATGTATTTTGGAACATTGATAACGAAACTATCATGCAAGGTTTC
Organism: Zanthoxylum bungeanum; assembly: GCA_019454045.1. Classification (NCBI taxonomy): domain Eukaryota; kingdom Viridiplantae; phylum Streptophyta; class Magnoliopsida; order Sapindales; family Rutaceae; genus Zanthoxylum; species Zanthoxylum bungeanum. The sequence continues at coordinate 104,090 of SKCR01035295.1, read as the reverse complement.
CAAAATATGAAACCACGTCGTGGACTAGGGATGGCATGAGGACTTGGATCCTGCCCGGATCCGCATGGACCAGGACGATCACCCGGGTCCGTGATTAAAATATCTGGACCCGGGTCTTAAAAATTAGGACCCGGGTGAATCAGATTCGGACCCGGGATCACACGGGTCCGGAAAAAATAATAATAATAAAATATAATAAATTAAAATATAATTAAAAATACAAAAAAAAATGCATATAAAAAAATATATAATAGAATATAATTAGAATATATAAAAGAATTGAAATAAAACTAATAAAATTGACAAAATACAAATATAAATATAAATATAAAATAATAAAATTAAAAATTAAAAAAAAAATAAAATAAATAAAAAACAGGTATCCAGATCCGGACCGGGTAGACCCGGGTCCGGACCCGGGGCAATGAAAATGCTTCCGGATCCGGATTTTGTCATCCCTATCGTGGACAGTTGTAATGTATAAAATATTCACATTTCAATATAAATATAAATATTTTGTATGTTTTTTATTTATATTTAGTATTCATAATTTTACCCACACTCACTTGGTTTTCTAGATACGCCACTGCGGATAGGAGAGGTTACTTCTAAGCTTATGTGGCATTTCTTTGTACGTTTTGCTTTGCAGATAAATTTCCAATTGATTCTTCCCAATACATTTTTAGGAGACAAGTACCAATCTTAAAGAAACAAGAGAATTGCTATAGTTCAATTCCCCAGGATTATAAGTACAACCAGCTTGTTAATTTTTTATGAGTAACATGCAATGCAGAGGCTACTGATATAATTATTCTACTTGCACATATCTATCATGACTTACAAATGCTAGAGGAAGTAGAATCTAACTTATATCATATATGAGTGGTACACATATATAATTTGTATTTCAAGTAACTAGCTAGTAGGGATCCCGCGCAACACGCGGGTTAATTTGGATAATATTTCAACAGTTATTATTGTGTATAAAATCTTGTTTTTACGTGTAAGGCATTTTGAAGTTAATAAAAACAACAAAGTAAACATCAAATTTAATAAGAACAGATAGACATGGAATAAATTCATAAAACCTATAAGTTAAAAAAACAAATTCAATAAAATGAACTCTTTTAATGAATTTACTAATATAAATTCTTTTGACTTGTAGTTTTCTAAAACCTAATAATTCATTTAATGATAAGTGTTTTGAACAACAAATTTTTAAAACAAATCTTAATGCATTGAACTCAAACCTTAGTGAATCAAGGAGAAGCTTAGAAAATGATAAGGATTAAAGAAGAGTTTAGAAAGAGTTTAGAAATTTAATATATATAAATGGCGTGTGAGGTGCCATCATTTGATAAGTGGTATATATTATCAATCATTGTAGTTCGATTCAAGGACTTCTTGAAGGCTTAAAAGGACTAATAGAGGTTACGGTTTCTTAGGTTTTGATTCGAGATTAAACCCACAAAACTCTCAAAATTTTTGTTGTTTGTAGCAAAATGATTATTATTTCATTTCATAAAGTTTACAGCTTTTCTATTCTGTTATTGGGGACTTAACTAACTGCTAACAACCATCACGTGTTGCTAACTAATCACAACTACTTTCATAACAAACATTTGAATGCCTAACTACTTTTACCGCCAATTACTCAGCCTTCAACAATTCTAACTCAACACATAATCTTTGAATCCTTTTGGCTTCGAGCTGATTCTCTATGGCCTAACACTCTTTTTCCAGGTGTGGCTCAACTTGTTGCTGATGTTCTTTACTCTGATCCATCATAACATTACTTTCCTCGTGGAGAGGGACCTTGTTCTCAAGGTCGAAGGCAGGGTATGAAGCCTGGAAGGTGACCACATCTTCCCATGTAGCATCCTCAACAGGTAAGTGCTTCCATTGAATCAGCACATGATGTACCTGATAGCAGCCCTTCTGGATAACTCGTTTGTTAACAACAGCCAAAGGCTGTAACACAAAGCATTCCTCATTGATGGGCAACTGTGTCCCCATGTTTACAGTAACTGGAATGCGAGCTTTATATGCCTTCGACTGGGAAACATGGAATACATGATATATTTTGGAGGATTCAGGCAACTGTAAGAAATAGGCCACTGGTCCAATGCATTTGTTGATAAGATAAGGCCAAAAAAAAAGGCATATTGAGATTTTTGGTTACCCTTTTAGCTAATTACTACAAACGGTAAGGCTAAAGTTTCACTTTTACCCTATGTTTGTTGGACAATATAGTCATATGTTCCTGAGCTTTATGCAAATTAGCCTTGATTTGAGCTAACATATCATCTCTCTCCATTAAATCAAAGTCAATGGCTTCTAAAGACAAACTGCCTCTTACATACATTGGCACAGAAGGTGGGGGTCTGCCATACACTATTTGGAATGGAGTCATGTCAGAGCTAGCATGATAAGAAGTATTAAACTAAAACTCTACCCATGGTAACAAAACCACCCACATTTTAGGACAGGTTGAAGTAAAACACCTCAGATATTGCTCCAAGTATCGGTTAACAACTTCTGTTTGACCATCGGTTTTATGATGGTAAGAGCTACTTGTAGCTAGTGTGGTGCCTGCAGCTTGAAACAATGCCTTCCAAAACCTACTGAAAAAATAGGATCTCTGTCGGAGATTATGGTCTTTGGAAAGCCATGCAATTTGCATATCATCTGGACAAACAGCTGAGCCACTTGTGGTGCATTAAACTGAGAAGGGAGGCTGCCCAAGTGGATGTATTACTGAAATACTTTTTTATTATTATTTTTATTGAATAAGTTACATTTTGTGGTTACATATCAAAAGCCTCTCTCACCCCACAAATTGTTGTAAATATGAATTTTATAAAAATTGGTTTAATGTTTTTGAGGAGTTACAAGAAATTAATTTTTGGAGAAATTAAAAAACTCAAATTGTTATAATTGTTTAAGTTACAATAGGAGGTTTTATTATATTATTATAAATGTTTCCTATTAATTTCTATTAATGAAGTTGCTCTCCTCTCATATTCTAACCCCTGGGCAGTTTTGAAGTTTGGTGGAGATTGGCTAATTAAGGCATCAGTTATGCAAAGCTTGAAAATTTACCACCTATATTTGGACTCTACTCAAGCTTTGTATTGAGATTTGATTTTATTCAATTCTGGAAAAACTTGGAAGCTTGATGATCATCTTCATTCCAAATTGAACACATCAAAACACAGCACTTTCAAGCCAAAACAAAAACGAAAAAGAGCAATGTTTTCTTGTGGCTGTTTTCATAAAGTCAATTTTGTTTCTGTTTTCTTGTAAAACCGTGAATAATCAGACTAGTATTTTTTTGGGATATTTTTCTGTTTTTGTTTGATACGAGCATAATATCTGAGAGTTGGGTGTGAGTATACCAATCGGTTTGTGCAAAATCGATTGAAACAGTGTGTTTATCTGGGCTTGTTTTATCCTGGGGGCGTCGGGGCCGATTTCTGCTAGCACAAAATCCGAGCAGAGCCGCGGAACGTCTTAAAGAGAGCGAACCGATCCGCGACTCAACCCAGATTCACTTTTTGCATCATTGGTGAACGGTAAAATTATTTTAATTTGTGCTTATTGTTTCAACAATTTTAAGACGTTCTCGATCTGCCATATTTGCTTATGTTATGCTTGTTACTGTTCTTATGGTGCGACTATAAGTAAATTATGCATGAAATAATTTTAAGGGAATTGATAGGCTTGTGAGAAAGTTGGCTTTAACATATTTTATATCCTGAGTCTTGACAAATATTCATACTTCATGAAATTAGAATATTCGATGTTTGCATCCTGCAAAGTGTTATTTTGAATTAAGCTTTTACATAAAAAATATACATGGTTATTGGTATAGATGTTCAGCCATGTGGGATTATATATTTTAATAGATTTTTTGTTGGTATGCTTATGATATTCCTTATATTTAGATGATCACCTTTTTTGCTGTAGCTTTGCAAGCACATTCATGAAGTAACAGCTTTCATGTGGTAACAGTCATGCTGATGTTTTAGAATTGATCATTTTTTAAACATTTGGTGTATATGTTGCATGACTTACTTTGTTTTATCAAAGTCTTTATAGTATTTGAATATACATGTTTAAGTATAATTCTGATGAAATCATTTATGCTAAATATGAGTGCGGATGAGACTGTAAAATTGATGAAGCTGTTGAACTTTTAGAATATGCAATGGTGAATGAATGGCTGTTAATGTTAGAGATGATTATTTAGAATTGTCAACAATTTCAAGAAGCTGCAGGAAAATGTTTAAATACATTTATAATTTAATTGATGACTATTAACTATTTATTGAATTTTTCAATGCTGCTAGAATATGAGTAGATATATAGGTTATTGAGATTGATAGCCTGATGTCATATTCTGAAATTTTAGACTTATCCTGTGAGTAATATTTGAGAATTATTTGGTATATATTGCCTATAATGAATTAGACTGTATTTACCGATTTGAATGATTTTGGATTAAAATATGTTGTTATTGAAATCATAATTTTTGTGGTTTCTTGGAAGCTGAACAGTCCTTGTATGTGGCTTATTTATATGGTTTAAATATGTAGAAAATGCAACTTCATTGTCTAGGATTGGCTTGATCATGTTCCATGTTTGAACTTATGTGCTGATCTTGTGGCCTTTATTTTACCCCAAGGATTATGCCAAAATTTGATAGTGGAATAGGATATGAGACTCGTAGGCTAGTAGTGGGGATCATCATAAATGGTGTTTGGATCTTTCATGTGTCAATGATTTAATCAGCTTAGATCTTTTTGTGCTTGATCTCAATTGAGACTTGAAGGTTGTTCCCATTTTGTTGTATATATAATGGCTGAGCCAACTACTGAAACAACAAAGATATTGCCATCTAAGGCAGAGAAGAAGAAGAGTAAAGCTTGCTAATTATTTTTCTAACTCTTTTGCTGACAAGTATGATTGTTCTCATTGTGTGTTTTTCTTCCTATACTGCGATTCCTAATTGAATGTACATTGGAGAGAGACAACGTTTCAACGGATACTCTTCTTGTTCAACATGCTGTTAGTGAGAAGCATAGAGCTGTGAATCATATGCAAATGCTGTCATAATTGCTAAGCAGAAGGTAATGAAGATGAATCAATTGCTGAAACTAATAAAACAACGATGATGAAATATGTGGGAATCAAATACTCAACGGTATGTTTGATGCATTATTTGATATTTGTCATGATGAATTTACTGCAAAAGAATAATAGAAAATTAGGTTGTCCTAAATACATGCATATATGATCTTTGTTTCAATATGAATGATTATGACCTTAGGAATAACAAGAATCATAATCACCCAACAATGAAACAATCTGGATGGACACTAATCTCCCTCAAGAATGATGATATGATAGTTAGTTTCAATGCTACAACTGTAGCAAACTAGGGCACCTTGCCCGGAACTACCGGTTAAAGAGTTCTGCTCCAAAAGTAAACTTTAACGAAGACCAACTTGTTACTACGATCTTTGAGATCAACATGTTTGGTGGATTTGAGGGATGGTGGGTAGGCATTGTATTTTCCATCATGTCTATTATGATTATGCTATGTTCGAGTTATATGTAACGCTGTAAATAAGTTAATGTGATGAGTTGTTTCTTAAACTATTATAGCAGCTAGAACTGGTGATGTGAACTTAAATCTTATGAAATTTTTAAATATGAAGGTTTGAGAACCTAGAACTTTGAGTATAAGATTTATAGAAATATATAAATTTTATGATTGATATGGACATATTGTTTCTATGAAAAATATCTCTTTGATATTAAGAAATAGTGGGGGCTCGACCTCCAATGATAAATTGGAAATAGTGGGGGTTTACCTCTAATGTTTTACTCATGGTTTTTAAAGTGATTGAAGGTGAAAAATACATTGCATTATAAAGGTTAAAAAAAAAAAATTGAAATGTTTATTATTGATATGTTTATTTTTCTATATGCATGTTGTTAATTGTGTTGAATTCTATGTTGTCTCTAAATCTGTAATTGAAACAACTTAGAAGAAACTAGTGTAATTCTTGGAATAAAAAATTTACTTGGTCAGAAAATGGAATTTAATAATAAATTTGCATGTACTCCTTATAACTCTAGTGTAAAGTTGTTCAAGAACATTGCTGTCAATGTTAGATAATTTGAGTATGCGAACAACATTGGTAACTGATGTTATGTTTTGGTAACACTAGACTTGACATTGCATATGTTATAGGATTATATGTAGATTTATTAGTAGACTTGGTATGAGCATTGACATGCTATTGAGAAGGTTATAAGGTACCTGAAAAGGACCATGAACCTAGAGTTATATTTTTAGAGGTTTTCCGCTATCCTTGAAGGATATAGCGATGTTAATTGGAACATCTTTTCTGATGATTCCAAGGCTACCGATGGATATATTTACTTGAGTATGAGATGATACCACTGGCATCAGTTAGTGAAGAAGCAGCTTGATTAAGCAGCTTACTATGATACCCTTTTATGGGAGAGACTGATACCAGTTGTCTTGATCTATTGTAATAGTACCGGACTATTACAAATATTCAGAACTGTTATTATAACAGTAAGAGATTGTAGATACACAGTACAATTAGAGAATACCTATTTTCTGGTGCTGTAAGAATGAATCATGTATGTACTGATGATGATTTAGCTGATCCTTTAATAAAAGGACTAGCAAAAGAGAAGGTATCCAATACCTAGAAAAGAATGGAACTATTGCCATTAGACAGTCACTTATGATGGTAACCCGACCTTATAGACTGGAGATCCCAAGAAATAGGTTCAATGGGTAATAACAAGTCATGAAGTGATGAGAATCATGCTATTATTTTATTTGTGAGTTCCATTCTGAGAGCATGATATCCTGAAGCGATAGAAGGATGAGTTATTTAACTCTTAATGTGTTCTATACTCTATGTAGAGTGGAGTACCTAGCTACAGGAGTACTCTTGATAGACACACCTATGTGAATGTAGAAGTGTGGCCGCTTCTTATGAAATTTTAGGCAAAAATTTCTAGAGCTTTCACTATACTGGGATATACGAGCACGGCCGTAATGCTCTGGCTTTTGACTACACCCTGAAAGTTTTGTGTGTGTGACGTTGTCAGAGATAGAGTTCAAAACTACGAGTTACTCTAGTATAATCTGAATCGTCAACACTATGTAAAAGTTCAAGTCGAAAGACACTTTTATTTATGCACGACCTTATATCATATTGCTCGATGAAAATGTTTTATTAAAATTCAAGTGGGGGATTGTTGTAAATATGAATTTTTATAAAAATTGGTTTTAATGTTTTTGAGGAGTTACAAGAAATTAATTTTTGGAGAAATTAAAAAATCAAATTGTTATAATTGTTTAAGTTACAATAGGTTTTATTATATTAATTATAAATGTTTCCTATTAATTTCTATTAATGAAGTTGCTCTCCTCTCATATTCTAACCCCTGGGCAGTTTTGAAGTTTGGTGGAGATTGGCTAATTAAAGGCATCAGTTATGCAAAGCTTGAAAATTTACCACCTATATTTGGACTCTACTCAAGCTTTGTATTGAGATTTGATTTTTATTCAATTCTGGAAAAACTTGGAAGCTTGATGATCATCTTCATTCCAAATTGAACACATCAAAACACAGCACTTTCAAGCCAAAACAAAAACGAAAAAGAGCAATGTTTTCTTGTGTGCTGTTTTTCATAACAGTCAATTTTGTTTCTGTTTTCTTGTAAAACCGTGAATAATCAGACTAGTATTTTTGTGGATACTATTTTTCTGTTTTTGTTTGATACCGAGCATAATATCTGAGAGTTGGGTGTGAGTATACCAATCGGTTTTGTGCAAAATCGATTGAAACAGTGTTTATCTGGGCTTGTTTTATCCTGGGGGCGTCGGGGCCGATTTCTGCTAGCACAAAATCCGAGCAGAGCCGCGGAACGTCTTAAAGAGAGCGAACCGATCCGCGACTCAACCCAGATTCACTTTTTGCATCATTGGTGAACGGTAAAATTATTTTAATTTGTGCTTATTGTTTCAAAACAAGTCTGTTAACTACCACAAAGATTATTGTGAATCCCTTAGAATTTGGTAGCCCTGTTATGAAATCTATAGAGATATATTCCCATGGTTGCTCTGGTATTGGTAAGGGTTGGAGTAACCCTTGTGGGCTAGTAGTCATATATTTGACTTGTTGGCAGATCTGACAATTAGCAACATATTTCTTTATATCCTGGTGCATTCCTGTCCAGAAAAAATTATGTTGAATTCTTCTAAGGGTTTTTAGTACACCACTGTGGCCTCCAATATCATGCATCTCAGATAAGATTTGTTGCTTTAAAGAAGAAGTGGCATTGATTACCAGCTTGTCTTTGTAATACAACATGTCATTGGTGATTTTATGATTATGGTAGTGACTTGGATGATTCTGAATTTCTAAGTGCAATTGGCTTAAGTCTTGATGAGAGCTTGTTTCTGCTCCAACATGATCCAAGAAACCAAACACTGGAGCAGTAATAACAATTAAATGAGGGATCCTGGACATAGCATCAACTACTGCATTTTCAGTACCTGATTTATATTGGATTTCATAATCAAAACCCAATAACTTTGGCAAGTATTGTTGCTGCTCTGGTGTTTGAATCAATTACTCCATAAAGACTCTTCAAACTCTTGTGATCCGTCCTGATGATAAAACGCCTACCCATTAAATACTGGCTCCACTTCTGTACAGCTTCTACAATGGCCACTAACTCTCTCACATAAGTGGATGCATTTCTTAATCTCTCATTGAATTTCTTACTAAGGTAAGCTATGGGTGGTGCTACTGCATTAAAACTACTTCAATTCCTTCATTGCTAATGATTCTTGAAAATTTGGCAAAGCGAGAACTGGTGTGGTGGTCATTGTTTTTTTAAGGGCTTGGAACGCAGCCTGAGTTGAGACAGTCCAATGAAAGGAGTTACCCTTCAACAAGCCAGTCTGTGGAGCAGCAATCAAAGCATAATTCCTTACAAATCTTTTATAGTAGCCGGTAAGGCCAATGAAAGCTCTCTATTCTCTCATAGGTTTTAGTACATGGTACTGCTTTATATCTTATATTTTAGAGAAATCTGGTTCCAAGTCTTTTTCTGAAATCAAGTGCCTCGGGTATTCAATTCTGTTTTGGCAAAATATACATTTGCTAACCTTAGCAAAGAATTGGTTTGCTGACAAACATTGTAATGTGTTTCTGAGATAGTGTAAATGCAGATCCCAAATAGGACTATAAACCAGGATGTCATCAAAGAATACAATAACAAATTTTTTTCAAAATGGTTTGAAAATCTGATTCATATTAGACTGAAATGTAGCAGGGGTATTGGTTACACCAAAAGGCATTACCAGAAATTCAAAGTGGCATTCATGTGTTCTGAATACTGTTTTTGCCACATCCTCAGCAGCTACCCTGATCTGATGATATCCAGCTCTTAAGTCCAGTTTGGAGAAGACTGTTGCGCCATGTAATTCATCAATGAGTTCATCCACTGTTGCAATAGGGAACTTGTCCTTGATTGTCACAATATTTAAGGCTCTATAGTCCACACAAAACCTTCATGACCCATCTTTCTTTTTAACCAGCAACATTGGAGAAGAAAATGGACTAATATTTGGCTTGATCATCTATTCCTTCAGCATTTACTGGATTAGCTTCTCAATTTCTTCCTTCTGAAAGTGAGGATACCTGTAAGGTCTGACATTCATGGGTTTCACATTTGGTAACAAGTGGATATGATGATTCAGTTCTCTGACTGAGGGTAGTGTCTTAGGCAGTGAAAAAACTTCTGCAAACTCCTCCATTAATGGTTCCAACATGTTATCCGCTGTGGAAGGTATATCTGGTTTTGTTTGAACTTGTAAGTGAAAGCAAGTTGCTATGGACTCAGTAGTAGTCATTATCTTTAGTTGAGGGAGAGTCATGAATTTAAAGCTAATTTAGGATCCCATGACAAGATAACTGTCCTTCCCCCCAAGTGAACTTCATTAACAACTCCTTGTAATCTATCAGAATTGGTCCAAGCACTTCCAGCCACTGCACTCCTAGTACTAACTCAGCCCCATGGATTGGTAAGACAAAAACATCCACTGAAAACTGTTGGCCTTGAATCACAATAAGAACAGATGGGCAAATACTCTCACACTTAAGTGTTTCTCCATTTCCAACCATGATCTCAAACCCTATAGAAGTTACAACATCTAGCCCAATGTGTGCCAACATCATTTGCTAGATAAAATTACGGGTACTCCCACTATCAATCAGAACTTTTACTTCTTTTCCTTCGAATGACCCTAATAATTTCAAAGTCTTTAGGTATAGATCTCCAGACAGTGCATATAAGCTTTTTTCTGGCTTCTGTTTTTCATTTTCACTCTCAGCCCACTTCTGTGAGGCACTTCCCACTTGCCCTTTATTTCCTTCATGATCTTCATCTCCTGGATCCATCATTAATAACAGTTTAGCCTTGCACTTATGGCCAGGGTAGAATTTTTCCTCACAATTATAACACAAACCCTTATCTCTTCTGACTTGCATCTCTGATGGTGTCAACTTCCTAACCGACCATACATTAATTGAAGAACTTCATACCTTACCATCTGATCTATTGTCAGTAGGAACATAATTAACCACTGAACCCCTTTCATTCTTAAAAGGAAACCTTAATTTCCTTAATTTTTCCTCCTACAACAATGTCAAATCCATGACTTCCATGATGCTTACTGGCCTTAAAGCTAACATTTCCCTTCTAATATCAATCTTTAATCCATATATGAAGCAATTCAATAAAGAACTGTTGTTTAGGTCATTTACCTTGTTAGAGAGTACTTCGAACACTTTGATGTAAGCTTTGACAATTGAGGACTGAGTCAATTTGAACAAAGCCCCCTCATGATTCTCAAACACGGACTCCCTAAATCTTGATACAACAGCTTCCAAGATAGAGTCCCACAACCTCAGTTGGTCATTTTTTCTCATCAAAAAATACCATGACAAAGCTTCCACTTCTCAATGGTAAGCTGCTATGGATATTTTCTACTCATCCAGAGTTGGATATGTATCAAAGGAATGCTTTATCTTCAAACTCCATCCAGCCACATCTTACCCATCAAACCTGGGTACTTCCAAGCGAAAAAATTTTGTACTTCACAGTACTAAAATTATAGTACAACAAAAGAGACCTTTAGCGTCGAAAAATTTTTCAACGCCAATAAATTATTTAGCATCGGATTTAAATTTCGATGTTAAAAGGTAACACTTTAGCGTTGAATCCTAGTTTTGACGCTAAAGGTTCAACCCTTTAGCGTCAAAATTAGATTTGTCGCTAAAGATTTATCTTTTAGCATCGAAATAATTATTTGACGCTAAAATGTTGACATTTTAGCGTCAAATTTCTATTTCGACGCTAAAGCTTCCACCATTTAGCGTCAAAAATTATTTGGACGCTAAAGGGTCCACCATTTAGTGTCGAATTTAAATTTCAACGCTAAACGTTCCACCATTTAGCGTCGAAAATTTTTTGGATGCTAAAGGGTCAACCTTTAGCGTCGAATATAAATTTCGACGCTAAAGGTTCATTTTAAATTTTTCGAAATCCCCCTTCTAAATTTTGAATTTATCGCCTAATAAAATTAGATTTAAATTTTTGACATTTAGCGATTTCGACGCTAAAAGTCAAAAATTTCGACACTAAAGGTTAATTTTATAATTTTCAAATTTCCGCTTTCTAAAATTTGAATATATCGCCTAATAAAATTAGATTTAAAATTTTGACATTTAGCGACGAATTTTCGACGCTAAAAGTCAAAAATTTCGACACTAAAGGATAAATTTAAAATTTTCAAATTCCTGCCTTCTAAATTTTGAATTTATCTCCTAATAAAATTGGATTTAAATTTTTGACATTTAGCGATGAATTTTCGACGCTAAAAATCAAAATTTTGGCGGAAATAATTCCCGCTATTTGAGGACCTTTAGCGACGAAAGCCTATTTCGTCGCAAAATGTTTTTTTTCCTATAAATTCATTTCTCATATTCTCACTTTCTTTCTCTCATACTCTTATTTCCTCTATAAATTATTTTTTCCTTAAGTGTTTTATATGATTTTTTTTGTATTTTATATTAACATCTAATATTTATTTATTTATTTTTGTAGAGGAATATGAAGATGAAGAAATGGTGAAAATGAAGATAGTGAAGAAAATGAAAAATAAATGAAAGTGAAGATGAAAAATATGAAAGTGAAGATAGAGAAAATATATAGAAAATTGTATTTTATCATTTTATATTTTTTGTTGTGATAAATTTTATAATTTTAGTTTTATATCAATAAAAATATCATTATTATAATTTTTTAACAACAATTTTGTAATAATTTTTATAACAATTTTAATTACTTTTGTAATGAAATTAGTTTGAAATTAATTTGTAGTAATAATTTTCTTATACCCTTTAGCGTCAAAATATTTGACGCTAAAGGTAATAAAATAATATATATTTTTTAATATTATATCACCTTTAGCGTCGAATATTTTCGACGCTAAAGGTCAACTTTTTGGCGTCGAAAATATTTGTTGCCAAATACGTGCTTTAGCGTCGAAATATTTTTGATGCAAAATGTTGTACTTTAGCGTCGAAATTTTTTATTTCGACGCTAATTGTCTTTCTCGTCCACGTTTTAGCGTAAAAATTAGTGTCGAAATTTTTTCGACGCTAAAGACCTTTTTTGTAGTGTTAGTTTCCTCTTTCGCATGGCCTGCTGAATGATTGGCCTGAGTTGTACCCTTTCCTGCATCCAAACGTGTAGTAAGGTTTCGAAGCAAGTTATGAATCTCCTAAACTGCAGAAGCAGTTTCTGAAAACTTTTGGACTTGCTCATTGTAGACACTGAATTTTTGCATAAGCCCGATGATGAACCTCGTATGGGGGCACTACCTGAAAAGTTACAGAAGTTGCGAAAAACGAATGCCGGAAGGAAGGAAAACTTCCAAAATTAGCACCTTATCGGATTCGAACTCACTAGCCAGCCTCAGATTCGCTCATTCAGTTTATGTTTCAAACCTCAGCCTCGGCCCATCAACCCAGCCTCGGCCCAAATCCATCCACACGCCCAAAGCCCATGCAGCCCACGCCAAACACCACACAAAGCCTATGCAGCCCACGCTAAACACCACACAATCGGCCCATGAACCCCATGTAATCCACATGTCCAAATCCCTTTATCAACATTTTCCAATTTAACAAGATTTGGATCCCATCCTTGCCAAATTAACAAGATTTGAAATCACCTCATCACCAAATTTAGAGGATTTTATTTCCAAAATAAACTGACAATATATCTCCCAAATCAACATGAATTCTTTCCCTATTTGGTGATTATTTCAAAATATTATAAAATGGACATTTTTTCATCATCAAAGGGGGGCCTCTCTTCTTCACATTGGACGGCAAACACATAAGGAACCCTAGGCTCTTTTCTTCTTCTCATCATCGAAAAAACAGTAAGCAAAGAACAACCATCACCGAGAGAAAAAACAACAAAAACAACCTGTTGGAATGTATGCCCTAGAGCTACAGGTGATGTAAACGGTTTTATGTGTTTTGAAATAAAACGATGCATTATTCATTTATCAAATTATTTGTTTAATTTTCGCATATTATATATCATCTTAAATACCCTAGATTACTTATGTGCCTTCAAACTTAGTGTATGAGTGTCATACACAAGAGGATTTAAGTATGAAGTTAGTAATCTTAAATAGTACATAGAGAGCAAACAAATCAGATACTTTGTTTGTGGTTTATCTATAGTTGCGGTCCATTCTATATTTGTATGGTGATCTTGATCCGGATCGTTCATGTAGAGACATGAGAATGGAGGCACCTTATATGATGCGATCATATAGGACTGGACCTAGATGGAAATGACATCCTTATAATATCCGTTAAACTAAGAAAGTCATTTCGATCTACTAGATGGTCATATATGGATTGATCTTAATCCGGAGTGTACTACGAACTTCTACATGGGAGGCCATGTCCTTTGATTTACAAAGGTGAGGTTGGTGTAGCAGTCCCGACCAATAGTTACGTATTTTGGGGGCATGGGTTGTTGTGTAGCTGGGAACGTTTTACATAGACATGGAGTTCACTCCTTCTCGCGAGAAGTAGATGAGTATATTTCTTAAGGGTTGATTCGGTGCTTGAACGATTTGAGCGCTCAAGTCTTTCTATTACGAATAGAAAGATTAAAATTTATAATAGTTATGAATAAATCGTTCATTAGAGAATCAATGGTACTTAAAGTAAAAATAATTAGAGGGGTATAACGGATATTATGACCCGACTCTAATTACGAGATACTCGTGAAAGGGTCAATTCGTATGTAATGACTATATCGATGGAAACCGACTTGGTTCGGCTTAATATATCATATGCGGCAACGAGAGTGCAACTTCGAGTTTTTAGTGGAATAACCCGGAGTTAATAATTCGGAATATTTAATTAAGAGCTTAATTAATATTTCGAGATTATTGGAGCTCGGAACCATAGGTCCATTTGGTCCCCGTGCTAGCTCAATTTACTATAGCGGATTTAGTATAATTGGATAGTCCAATTATATACTCACATATGTATAAATATTATTAATATGATTAATAATATTATTTGTCACACTTGAAACTATATATTAAAAGTTAATGTATGGTATTAATAATTATATGATAATTATTAAATATAAAATATTAAATTATATATATGTGATAATTTAATAAGGCTAAAGTTGTAATTTCCAAATTAAAGGGTTTTGGATACACTTGATTTAATTTTGGAAGTTACAAATCTATAATGGCATTAATCTTTTTGATTTTGTAACATCTTTGACTTTATGGAAAGTTAATATCACATGTTGCAAAATTAATAAAAGAATATATGCCATTGCCGAAAATTTGATAAGGATAAAGGGAAAGGATTTGTTTGTTTTGGAAACAAATAATCCTTGGCATTAATTTGGAAGTTATGACTTTCAAAATTGGTCAATTGCTTATTTAATTTTGTAACATCTTTTTAATAATGGTAATTGAAAATTTGATGTTACAAAAATTAAATAATTCCTTGTCATGGCCGAATTTTAGCAAATAGGGAGGGGAGTGGTTGTTTTGTTTTTGGAAACAATTTGACCTAAGTATATAAAGAAAAATTGATTTTCTTTTTGCTGACTCTCACTCTTGCAACCCTGGCCACCTTCTTCTTCTTCACCATTCTCTCAAAAGTTGAGAAACTCCATTGAAGAACATAAGAAGAAAAATAAAATATTAAGTGTGATTAAATCTCTAAATCGTTTAGGGATTTATTTTGTGAGTGTAGCCCACACTAATTTCCGTTGGTTACGAGTCATAGTAAGGAAGACTTTGTGGTGTCGAATAAATCATCTTTTTCTTCTATTTCCATAGGTCACGGCATTGAGGGTTGGTTTACCTCATTGCCGCCCATTGCCTTGTTGTTTCGGGGCTCGGTTTATTTTCGTTTTATTTTGGAATTGTGGGAAACACCTTGGGAACTTTTTGTGGCTGTATTTTGAAGGAAAAATCAGACCTATAACATCACTGCAGGTCACGCAAATCAGGAGTTTTTTTGGGTGCAGTTCAGGTGCATAACGGGTCCAAAACAGTCCATTATTTCACTGCAGTTCGGGGGCTGTTTGGGGATTGTTTCAGGGGCATTCCGGGGCTGTAATCTTGTCCGAAACAGAAGCAAAATTTCAATACACCTGCTGGTTGCATTCGGATAAAGGAAGGGAATAACAGAAAAAAATTTCAAGTCCGATTCGTGTGCCTAAGCCGCTTCCGCTGCGCGAGGAAAGCGTTTCCTACAATTGGCATTTAGAGCGAGGTTGAAAAGTGTTCTTGACCCTTCTCTTTTTCATTTAAAGTTTCTGTTTTTAATATATTTATATGAGTTATAAATATGATATGCATGTTTAGATGAGTGGGCACAATGTAATATTCATATGATGAATGTTTTTGTTATTTCATGTGATGAATGGATTTTGCATTGGTCGTAAATTTTTCCGGCTCTTATTTTTGTAGTTGGTTTTTTTTTTTGGGATGTAAGGCCATAAGGCCATTGTTTACATTTGTTGTAATTTTATTTTTCAATGTAAAATTTCATTTTTTGTAATTTGGAGCACCGAAGTCGCAAAAGGAGCCAACACCATTTTGAAACGGGATTTGAAGACCAATGGATGCCTTGCTGAATCGTATGTACTAATTAGATTAGTATAGGAAAAATAAGAGCCCGGTCAATGCAAAATATGTTTTATGTTATATGTATGTTTATTTCGAATTGTTTGAATAACATGTCTTATAGCTTAAGGTGCTCACTCTTGCATTTTACATGTCATAACATGTTTTAGATGCATTATCATTATAGACATAAAAATATGATTTTATGTAATTTAAATTGTTTAAATTAGAATATGATATGCATGGATATCAATTAATTAGATTAATTGGATTTATGGCTTAAAATTTGAATTCTAATATATTGGGCTTAATTGGTGCATAATAAATTACATTGGTATATAGGATGGAAACCCGGATATAAATTCCATAGCCGATTCCGAATGGACGGTAATATGGTCTGCACTCGGGATACAATTCCACGTACCATTGGACTTTATGACGCATTAAGATTTATTAAAATGTTTAATTAAAATTTTGACCTTTTAGAATTCCATAAATTTTAAACTTATTAGTGTTCTAGTTTTTAAGAGTTAAAATATAATAGCTCACTAATACCACTCTAATTAAATTAGTTTAATTGAGTAAAACTATTAATAGAGACTAATGGAATATTAGTGACATAATTTTTAAGAGTTAAAATTGGTTAGGTCACTTATGTCAAACTAGTGTAAATAAAAATTATGATTTAGCCGCCATAAATTTATCTACACTAGTTAAAATAAAATATTAGATATTTTATAAATAGAAACTTTAATTTTAAAATAGTGAGTGGGAGAGGGATATACCACAGTATATCCCGCGATCTCCGTTGTTAGTCCAAAAACGTGAGATTCAAAAGGCGCCTCGAGACGGCTTTGTTTTCGTCCCCCTATGGATGGTGTCCATTTTGGGTCAATATCAGGTTTGGGTTCCGAGAGGATAGGGATTCTAGATGTATCTAGTGAACTGACCTACCCTACGGCGGCACTTCACTCGTTAAGTCCAAGAATCCCGAAACGGCGGGTTACACTCACAAAGGAATAATTAACTGTTAATAAAATTCCTTGATCGAAGAAAACGATAGTTGTTTAATATAGGAATAAGAGTTATTCCCGCATATATTAAATTGACTGAGATTGTCTCGATCTATCATGCAAGTACTTGACCTACCCTACGGCGGCACTTACTTGTGGGATGATAGATTTTCGTGGCATCATAATTCTCTTAGGTTTCTAATTCATTATTCATGGTTCATGCATCATGTTTAATTTTATGCTAAAATTATTTGATGATTTTAATATGCGATGAATGAATGTTAAATACACGTTTATTTTATTTTTCAGCCATGGTTTCTCCAATTATTTCCATACTCTCAAACGATAAACTAACGGGAGAAAACTATGTTAAGTGGAAAAGTAACATGAAAGTTATCCTGGTCTGTGAAGACCTAAAGTTTGTCCTGACGGAGGAGAGTCCTCCTGAGCCGGCTAGAAATGCTGGCCAATCTGTTTGCGATACCTACCAGAAATGGGTCGCAGCAAATGAGAAAGCCCGCTGCTACTTGCTAGCAGGGATGTTTGAGGTTCTTGCTGCAAAGCATGAACCTATGGCTCTAGCATCTCAGATGATGAAGTCATTGCAGGGCATGTTTGGGCAGCATTCGGAGCGTCAACGCCATGAGGCCAAGGTCTCAGCGATGACTGCTAGGATGAAGGATGGGACATCAGTCTGAGAGCACGTCTTGAGGATGATGACCTATCTCAACGCTGCTGAAACCCATGGAGCTCGTATTGACGAGTGTAACCAAGTGACCATGATCATGGAAACTCTTCTGAAGAGTTTCTTGCAGTTTAAAAGAAACTATGTTATGAACAAGTTGACTTTTACTTTGACCCAACTGCTTAATGAGCTCACCCATTACGAGTCCATGCTTGTGGATCCTCATAAGTCCGGTACAGAGGCAAATGTTGCCGAGTCTTCTAAATCTGCAAAGATAAAGAAGAAAAGCACTGGGAAGGCTAAGGGAAAGCCCATGAAGAAGAAGAAGAAAAATAAGAAAGGCTCCAAGGATGCCAAGCCCAAAGGAAAATGTTTCCACTGCAACAAGAATGGGCATTGGAAAAGGAATTATCCTAAATACCTTGCTGAGCTGAAAGAGAAAAAGAAAACAGGTAAATATGATTAACTCGTTATTGAATCTCTATTAGTGGAGGATGATAAATCCGCTTGGATTGTTGATTCTGGAGCCACTAACCATGTTTGTTCTTCTTTCCAGCTACTTGATTCATGGAGGGACCTTGCTGAAGGTGACTACACCATGAAGGTCGGGATAGGGGATGTCATTTCAGCAAGAGTAGTGGGAGTTTCTAGTTTAATTTTCATGAATAATAGTTATTTAAATTTGACCAATGTGTTATTCATTCCTGGTTTTCACAGGAATTTGATTTCCGTTTCTAAACTTTTGGATGATGGTTATTCGGTTTCTTTTAATAACAATTTGGTTATTATTGGTAGAAATGGATTAACTATATGCACAGGAAACTCAGAAAATAACTTGTATGTGTTAAGACCGTTAACACATAAGTCACTGTCCAACACTGAAATGTTTAAGGTTGAAAAACCTAAAACTAAACGGCCAAAGATTTCTCATGATGACACATATCTATGGCATCTTAGACTTGGTCATATCAACCTTGACCGGATAAACAGATTGATAAAGAACGGAGCCTTATACCAGTTAAAGCTCAGGACTTTACCAATTTATGAGTTCTGTTTAGAAGGAAAAATGACCAAAAGACCTTTTACAGGAAAATGTATAAGAGTCAGTCAACCACTTGAGCTAATACATTCGAACGTTTGCGGACCGATGAATGTAAGAGCCCGAGGCGGGTATGAATACTTCGTCACATTCATTGACGATTATTCAAGATATGGGTATGTCTACCTAATGCATCACAAATCAGATACCTTTGAAAAGTTCAAAGAGTATCGTGCTGAGGTTGAGAACCAATTAGGTAAGACAATCAAAGCTCTACGATCGGATCATAGAGGGGAATATCTCGACAGAGATTTCGAGGAATTCTTAGTTGAGCATGGGATAGTATCCCAGCTCACAGCGCCTGGAACACCACAGTAAAATGGTGTTGCAGAGAGGAGAAATCGAACCCTACTAGACATGATGAGATCTATGTTTAGTTATAGCTCACTACCTAGTTCATTCTGGGGATATGCACTGTAAATCAAAATGCATATCCTTAATGTAGTTCCATCTAAGTCTGTTCCTAAGACTCCCTTAGAGTTGTGGAATGGTCCTAAAACTAGTTTACGACATTTCCACATATGGGGGTGTCCAGCACATGTGCTGAAGAATAAGACTACAAAGTTGGAACCATGTTCTCAGGTGTGCCTATTTGTAGGCTATCCTAAGGAGACTAGGGGTGGATTCTTCTACAGTCCTGATGATAACAAAGCGTTTGTATCGACAAATGCTACGTTTCTAGAGGAGGACTATATGAGGGAGTTCAAGCCTCAAAGTAAGGTATTACTCGAGGAGTTACTTGCTGGTTCGACCAATACGCCATCGTCAACAAAAGTTAACAAATACATAGCACCTTCGACATCTGAGAGTTAGATGCAAGCTCATCAGAATGATCTACCGCCTAGACGCATTGGAAGGGTTGTACGACAACCTGATCGCTACCTTGGGGTTGGAGAGGCACAAGTTGTCGCATCCAGCGATGGCATAGATGATCCATTGGCCTATCGTAGTGCAATGGATGATTCTGAAAAAGAGGAATGGCTCAAAGCCATGAACCTAGAGATGAAGTCCATGTACTCCAACTCAGTCTGGGAACTTGTAGACCAACCTGATGGGGTGAAACCCATAGGTTGCAAGTGGATCTATAAGAGGAAGAGGGGATCAGATGGGAAGGTACAGACCTTCAAGGCTAGACTAGTGGCCAAGGGTTATACCCAGAAAGAGGGAGTTGACTATGAGGAAACTTTCTCGTCAGTAGCCATGCTTAAATCCATCCGCACTCTTCTATCCATTGCTGCATATTATGACTATGAAATTTGGCAAATGGATGTCAAGACTGCATTCTTGAATGGAAATCTTGATGAGAGTATCTATATGATCAACCAGAGGGGTTCATCGCCCAAGGTCAATAGCAAAAAATTTGCAAGCTACAAAGGTCCATTTATGGACTCAAGCAGACATCTCGATCTTGGAATATAAGATTTGATACCACGATCAAGTCTTATGATTTTGAGCAGAATGTTGATGAGCCTTGTGTATACAAGCGCGTCATTGACGGGAATGTGGTTTTTCTTGTTTTATACGTCGATGATATTTTACTTATTGGGAATGATGTAAGGATATTATCAGACATGAAAACCTGGCTAGCTAACCAATTCCAAATGAAAGATTTGGGAGAGGCCAGTTATATTCTTGGGATTCAGATACTTCGGGATCGCAAGAAACGACTGTTAGTTATTTCTTAGGCATCCTATATCGACAAGATCCTTGTGCGATTTGGGATGCAGAATTCCAAGAAAGGCAATCTGTCTTATCGGCATGGAATTCATTTGTCAAAGGAACAGTCTCCTAAGACACCTCGAGATGTTGAGGAAATGAGACATATCACATATGCCTCAGCAGTTGGTAGTCTCATGTATACTATGTTATGCACGAGACCGGACATCTGTTTTACAGTGGGAGTAGTCAGTAGGTTTCATTCAAATCCAGGATTGGATCACTAGGTGGCTGTGAAACACATTCTCAAGTCTCTTAAGAGAACAAGAGAATATATGCTTGTGTATTCCGATGAGGATATGAACCTAAGGGGATATACAGACTCTGATTTTCAGACAGATGTCGATTCTAGGAAATCTATATCTAGATCAGTGTTCACCCTAGGTGGTGGGGCTATAGCATGGCGGAGTATAAAGCAATCTTGTATTGCTGACTCCACCATATAGGCTGAATATGTAGCAGCTTGTGAAGCAGCTAAGGAAGCAGTCTGGCTCCGTAAATTCTTGGGAGATCTGGAAGTTGTTCTAGATATGGAAGCAGTCTGACTCCACTCACACTCTATTGCAATAATAGTGGTGCGGTGGAAAACTCCAAAGAACCAAGAAGCCACATGAGGGGAAAGCATATAGAGAGGAAATATCATCTCATTAGGGAGATAGTGCAGAGAGGAGACGTTACCGTCACAAAGATTGCATCCGCAGAGAACCTGGCTGATCCGTTTACAAAGACCTTGCCGGCTAAATTTTTTAAAGGTCACCTAGATGGTCTAGGATTACATGACATGTCCAATTTGTTCTAGTGCAAGTGGGAGATTGTTGGAATGTATGCCCTAGAGCTACATGTGATGTAAACGATTTTATATGTTTTGAAATAAAATGATGCATTATTCATTTATCAAATTATTTGTTTAATTTTCGCATATTATATATCATCTTAAATACCCTAGATTACTTATGTGCCTTCAAACTTAGTGTATGAGTGTCATACACAAGAGGATTTAAGTATGAAGTTAGTAATCTTAAATAGTCCATAGAGAGCAAACAAAGCAGGTACTTTGTTTGTGGTTTATCTATAGCTGCGGTCCATTCTATATTTGTATGGCGATCTTGATCCAGATCGTCCATGTAGAGACATGAGAATGGAGGCACCTTGTATGATGCGATCATATAGGACTGGACCTAGATGGAAATGACATCCTTATAATATCCGTTAAACTAAGAAAGTCATTTCGATCTACTAGATGGTCATATATGGATTGATCTTAATCCTGAGTGTACTACGAACTCCTGCATGGGAGGTGATGTCCTTTGATTTACAAATGTGAGGTTGGAGTAGCAGTCCCGGCCAATAGCTACGTATTTTGGGGGCATGGTTTGTTGTGTAGCTGAGAACGTTTTACATAGACATAGAGTTCACTCCTTCTCGCGAGAAGTAGAGGAGTATCTTTCTTAAGGGTTGATTCGGTGCTTGAACGATTTGAGCGCTCAAGTCTTTCTATTACAAATAGAAAGATTAAAATTCATAATAGTTATGAATAAATCGTTCATTAGAGAATCAATGGTACTTAAGGTAAAAATAATTAGAGGGGTATAACGGACATTATGACCCGACTCTAATTACGAGATACTCGTGAAGGGTCAATTCGTATGTAATGACTATATCGATGGACACCGACTTGGTTCGGCTTAATATATCATATGCAACAACGAGAGTGCAACTTCGAATTTTTAGTGGAATAACTCGGAGTTAATAATTCGGAATATTTAAATAAGAGCTTAATTAATATTTCGAGATTATTGGAGCTCGGAACCGTAGGTCCATTTGGTCCTCGTGCTAGCTCAATTTACTATAGCGGATTTAATATAATTGGATAGTCCAATTATATACTCACATATGTATAAATATTATTAATATGATTAATAATATTATTTGTCACACTTGAAACTATATATTAAAAGTTAATGTATGGTATTAATAATTATATGATAATTATTAAATACAAAATAATAAATTATATATATGATATAATTTAATTAGGCTAAAGTTGTAATTTCCAAATTAAAGGGTTTTGGAAACACTTGATTTAATTTTTGAAGTTACAAATCTATAATGGCATTAATCTTTTTGATTTTGTAACATCTTTGACTTTATGGAAAGTTAATATCACATGTTGCAAAATTAATAAAAGAATATATGCCATTGCTGAAAATTTGATAAGGATAAGGGGAAATGATTTGTTTGTTTAGGAAACAAATAATCCTTGGCATTAATTTGGAAGTTATGACTTTCAAAATTGGTCAATTGCTTATTTAATTTTGTAACATCTTTTTAATAATGGTAATTGAAAATTTGATGTTACAAAAATTAAATAATTCCTTGTCATGGCCGAATTTTAGTAAATAGGGAGGGGAGTGGTTGTTTTATTTTTGGAAACAATTTGACCTAAGTATATAAAGAAAATTTTATTTTATTTTTGCTGACTCTCACTCTTGCAACCCTGGCCACCTTCTTCTTCTTCACCATTCTCTCAAAAGTTGAGAAACTCCATTGAAGAACATAAGAAGAAAAATAAAATATTAAGTGTGATTAAATCTCTAAATCGTTTGTGGATTTATTTTGTGAGTGTAGCTCACACTACTTTCCGTTGGTTACGAGTCATAGCACGGAAGACTTTGTGGTGTTGAACAAATAATCTTTTTCTTCTAGTTCCATAGGTCACGGCATTGAGGGTTGGTTTACCTCATTGCCGCCCATTGCCTTGTTGTTTCGGGGCTCGGTTTGTTTTCGTTTTATTTCAGAATTTTGGGAAACACCTTGGGAACATTATGGGGCTGTATTTTGAAGGAAAAATCAGACCTATAACATCACTGCAGGTCACGCAAATCAGGAGTTGGTTTGGGTGCAGTTCGGGTGCAAAATAGTTCATTATTTCACTGCAATTCGGGGGTTGTTTGGGGATTGTTTCAGGGGCATTCCGGGGCTGAAATCTTGTCCGAAACAGAAGCAAAATTTCAGTACACCTATTGGTTGCATTCGGCTAAAGGAAGGGAAGAGCATAAAATTTTTCAAGTTCGATATGTGTGTCTAAGCCGCTTCCGCTGCGCGAGGAAAGCTTTTCCTACACAACCATCCTCAACGTGAACTAGAGACCAAAAAACAACCAGAAAATCACCCAAAAACAATCAGAGACCAAAAAACAACCAGAAAATCACCCAACAACCGAGACAAAAAAACAACCAGAAATTTACCCAAAAACAACCAGAAAACAACCGAACAAACAACCAACAACCGAGACCAAAAACCAACCAGAAAACCACCAAAAAAACCACCAAAAATCAAGACCAAAAAACACCAGCCATCACCGAAAAAATAATAAAAAACCGAGGCCAAAAATACCAGCCATCACCTAACAAACAACCAAAAACCCGTGACCAAAAATAACCTGCCATCACCGAATAAATAACAAGAAAACAGCAGCCAAAAACAACCAAAATAGCAGCCAAAAACAACCAAAATATTAGCCCAAACAACCAAAAATAGCAGCCCAAAAACAACTAAAACAGCAGCCAAAACAACCGAAAACAGTGAGCAGAAACTAAAAAAAACAACTAGAAAATAGTGAGCAGAAATCGAGAAAACAGTGAGCAGAAACAGTGAACCAGCAAGCAGAAATAGCGAACCAACGATCCTTCCGGCGACGGCCTAAAGCACTTCCGAGAAATCAACTTAAAAGGTAAGACCTGAGGGCACCTTTACCATATTTATTTTATAAATTCAGACGTTTCATGCCTAGCGGGGCGTGAAATACGTCCAGCCGGGTATGCGAAGTCCTACATCAAAAATGACCAAATTTCTGGTCACATTCTTTTCTTTCTTCGGCATTCTGTTATTTTTTTTATCTATTTAGTGTTATCTTTTTTTATCTATTAATTCGCTTTTATTGTCATTTTATTATTTCGCATTTATTTTGTTTATGTTTTTCATGTTGATAATTATACGCATATGCATGGTTATATTTTTATATCCATTTACATTGCATTAATGATTATGTATGTTATTATCCCTTGCGGTATATCGGATGGAAACCCAGACGTATATTCTGTAGCCGAATCTGAATAGATGGTAGTGCGGTTTGTACTTGGGATACAACTCCATGTGCCACTCGGGAAATATTAATATATACGTGATTAACCCCTCTTTTTGTTTGCTATTTATTTATTGACAATTTTTCTTCTTTTGGTTGTTTATTATAATTTTCGTTATCGCAACTCGTATTTCTTAATTTAATATGCTTTTATTATTTCTATTAATGTTTATTTGAATTATCTTGCATGAACTGCACAAGACTTGGTTATACCATTGTGTGAACCCGTCCATTATACTGGCATAAGTAAGGGACCATTCCGAACCCAACGATTTGAGGTCTTCCATTGCGATGGGTGAGTGCGGCCTTAAATCTTTCCCAGTTCACGCTGGGTGGCGACTCCTTTATTCTATGGTTTAGTCCCTTGCGGGCTACTCCGTACTCTCTACGGGCTGCGAGCCCAACAATTTCGTGGTCCCCGAACATCATAGGAATAGCGGTAAACCCGCTTCGCTCCAAAAAATGGCGACTCCACTGGGTAGAGAATCGGTCCCGAAAAAATGCTTTGTAGTGTCCGTGGCTTCGGCTTTGGTTACCCAAGTATCATATATTTTGCATACCCTTCTTACCCCGATGGCATCATGTATCGTGAAGTCTCTTTCACTCAAGGCGGCGTATCATTATATGATGATAACCATCACTCATTGGCACGTACCCTAGGGTATAAAAAAGGCTGCACACTTGGTCGCTTGAACCCTTGAGTGTGGAGACCTAGTTGTGTGCAACCCTTCGCTGATGAGAGCCTTATCCATACCCTTTTAAGCCCACATACGAACCATAGTTAGGGGTGGGCAAAAAAACCGACCGAACCGAACTAAACCGCAAACCGAACCAAACCGGACCGAATTTACGGTTTTTTTTCTAACGGTTCGGTTTGCGGTTCGGATTGGCCCACCCCAAACGGTTTACGGTTCGGTTCAGGAGCTAATCCGAACCGCACCTGTTAAACCGAACCGAACCGTTATATTTAAAAAATTATATATTTTTATTAAAAAATTTGTATTTTTCTTTTAATTTTATTAGTATGTTAATATTTTTATTCTTAAATTTGTTGTTAATATATTTATTTATTAATACTTTTGTTTTTCAATTTATTTGTTAATACTTTTATTCTTAAATTTTTTTTTTTATGGTAGCATCATTATTCTTGAAAGTAAGATGTTGGATTTGTTTCTTAATTAGAATGATGGTAGCATTATTATTCGAGGTATTTTTTAAAAAATACAAGAATTAATTGTGCCTCATTTTTCAATCATTTATGGAGTGTATGTGTTTCCTGAAGTCACAACTTACACCATAGCACTTCATACTATTTGTTTAATAGACTAGTTTTTTTTTCCACTTAAGTGGATAAAAATTTGTTTTAAATATAATAATCCGTAAACCGAACCGAACCAATCCGTAAACCGCTGGTTTAAAAAATTTTCAATCCGAACCAAACCGTTATTGAATGGTTTGGTTTGAGAGGTAAAAAATCTGAACCGTAAAATATGGTTTGGTTCGGTTTTTAGCAAAAACCGAACCGCGCCCACCCCTAACCATAGTTATGTGTCATATAGAAGCTACCCTACATGCTTGTGTTTGGGCCCATTATCATTTGGATCCATTTGGACCTCTCTTCATAGGATACGAACTTGTTGGGCCACTTAAACTGGGAAGAATTTGTATCTTATGATGATTGGGCCAAATGTTTTCAAAATGATGATGGACCACCTTGTGTTTGGGGCCCCTATCATTTGAAGTTATTTAGCCACCTTATCGTAAAAGTGTAAATATGTTGGGCCTTTCAACTGGGACAAGTTTACACCTCACGATAATCTGATTGAACACTTTAAAATGATAACGGGCCAACTTGTATGAAAACCTTGATGGGCTTAGAAGGTCTAAACTTGATCCGAATATGCCAGATGCATGAGTCCGATATCCGCACTGGTTTGCATCCAGGAAGGTTATGTCTTGTTATAGCATATTTTTATACTTTTGGATATCTCCAAATCCATCTCCACCACAACCGTGATTACCGAGGGCCCAATTCGTCATTTCTAGACAATAGAACGATCCCCATAATAGGCTTAGTTAATCTTGTAAATGGGCGGTCTTTGTCTTTTACTGAAGAAAAAGGACTGAGGTAGCCAAGGTTCACCCTTGTAGCTTAAGAGAGAACGATTTTGTGTATCCCACATTGGTGCATAAAATGAGCCATACCTAGGGCATAAATGGACTTACCACGAGTGTGGGAGGAATAAGGTCGGAAGGGTATATGCTATTTTGATAACCACATGCATCTCATGCATACACGCATCATGCTAACCCATTGTCTTAACAGCCATCATAGATATCCGTTGGTTTAGAGAAGAAGGAAGACTTGTTAAGAAGATGTTAGAAAATATGGATGCGTCAAGCAGTGAAGATTCCCGCATGGATCAATTGGAGTCCAACATCACCATAATTACCGAGCAATGATGAGTGGTAATTATATCACTATTTCCCACTCATTTAACCTAATATTTTGTGTAGTTTCTTGAGTTTTGTGAATATTTTGATGTGTTTTGTGTTATTTTATAGATAAATAAAGTTTCAGGACATTCTGGAGGTGATTTGGGACCAAAACAATGAAAATTGGAAAAAAGGGCATTTTCATAATTCTGCGCGTCGCGACGCGCAAGCCTATGGCATCGCGACGCCTAACATGCGCCGAACAGTGCTAACGTGCGCCGGGTCCACTAGTCAGAATATGAGGAAATTTGACTTTGCTAAAGTGTGCCGTGCCACGTGTCACCACCACAGCCGATCTGCTAATGTGCGTCGTGACACATGCCATTATCCTACGGTGCTGATAGTCGCCATCGCCACATGTCTGCCACTTCATCATCCAATCACCGGTTGACCGAGTCAAAGTGCCACATCATCACCACATCATCATCAACCAATCACAGCGTGCCACTTGTCATCATTTTATAGTGCCGACAGTCACTTTCGCCACGTCAGCGCCACATCAGCGCCACGTCAGCACCAATTATTGACTCACTTATCTGCAATTGACACGTGGCGATAAGAATCTGAAATCAGCCAATCAGAAGCTGCCACGTGTCGCAATAATTGAACTCCCAACAACCTTGCCACGTGTCACCTTATCACCTTATCCAGAATCTGAACTGACGAACCAGAAGCTGCCACGTAATTTCAGTTTCAGTTTCAGTCATACTTTCCTCTCTAATTTCTCTGATGTAAATATGGAGTTTTCTATCTAGTTTCTTTTAAATTTTAGTTTTGTAATTAATTTTAATTACTTTCTGTAATAATAGTAATTTACTTTCTTTACTTTTTACAATTTTTACTATTCACCATGAGGAGGTAACTTCCCCCTGTTAGGGTGAAAGGTAATTCTTTTACTATTGCTATTTAGATTAATCTCCCTTAAATATAATATATTCACTATTTAAAATTTGACTTAAAAAGGATACCGCCAGATTGGTCGGTTGGTAATTCATTTTAATCTGGTTTAAACCTGACTAATCAAGGATACCGCCAGATTGGTCGGTTGGTAATTAAATTTTCTTACCGCCTATATGGCAGGTTTATTTTGGTTCCGCATGTATGGCTGGTTGGACTTAATTTGACTTAATCAAGTTACCGCCTATATGGACGGTTGGTAAAATAATCACAAGTTAATATATTATATTAAGGGAGATATCAAAATAGTAAATAGTAAAAGTTGATCATTTTATCTTAGCATTTTATTTTATTGTAATTTACTTTTCAGCTTTTACTTTACCGCAATTACTTTTCAGCATTTTTACTTTATGTCTTTTATTTTACGTTTTTACTAGCCCTAGTTATGTGTCGTAACTAAGTTAGTTATATGAGGTTGTGATGAATTCTAATATCACCGGTTTATAATGGGTTATTTTATAGTTTGGGTAATTTAAAGGTTTACTTATTAAGTCTTAAGCTTAATGCTTCTTGTTGTCTGATCACCAATAAGATTGATGTGGTAAATCTAAAATAAACTTGACAAAGGAATTTTAGGTTTCAGCCTTAGACTTAATAGCCCACACGATCTTCCTTGAGGATAGATAACCCTTTAATAGATTTCCTTACAGGATAGACATATACCTGTCGGGCGGGGGTAGCCATAATTGGAACTTAAACTTAATGAATCCAGATAATTTGGTTGACATAGACATATGGTTCAATTGGGTTAAACTGGGTATTTGCGTCTGACCATCGACAGAGGCTTTTGCATAATTTAGTGTTCCAGGTTAGTAAACTAATTTAATACACAAACATAAAATAACCACTTCATCTTTTAAAAGATATTAGAAAGATTCACAACCCTAGATAGTTTTTAATATTGAATTTTCGTAAACCTACTTTTGTGCAATTTTATTTACTTGTTTTTAAATTTAGAATCATCACCATTTCAAATCAATCAATATACCTGTTAGATACTAGTAATCATTTGGCGCCGTTGCCGGGGACTTATTTATCTTTCACTATTAGTTTATAGGTTAGATACATTTACTTGTATCTAATTTCTTTTTACTTATTGTTTTTGTTTTCTTGTGTTTCAGGTTCTCAGAAACTACATGAGACGAACCAGAAACTTTGAACTCCGACCGCTTGACCCAGAAATTGAAAAAACCATCAGACAGTTGAGAAGGGAAAGGCGAGAAGGCCAAGAAGCAATCATTAACATGGAACCCGAACCTTTGAACGTTGCACCACCGATTCCCATTCGAGACAGAACCATTACGGTGGTTGACAGACTCATTTCATGTATTGTACTTCCTCTCTTACCAGCAAATGCAGGTGACATCAAAACATGCATTCAGATGATTCAGCAGTCAGTTCAGTTTGGGGGGAATGCAACTGAAGATCCTAATGCCCACATTAGCAACTTCCTGGAAGTTTGCGGCACTTTCAATTACAACCGAGAAGCTGAAGAAGCAATGAGACTGCGTGTTTTCCCATACTCCTTGAAGGACAGAGCTAAAGCTTGGCTACATTCACTACCAGCAGGTTCCATCACAACTTGGAACACTCTAGCCACAAAATTCCTTGCAAAGTACTTTCCACCAGCTAGAACTAGAAAGCTGAGGAATGACATCACATCCTTTGTGTAACAGGACTCAGAAACTCTCTACCAAGCTTGGGAAAGATACAAAGATTTGCTCCGGAAATGTCCTCACCATGAGATTCCAAAATGGCTTCAAGTCCAAACCTTCTATAATGGTTTTTCTAAACTGATGAGAACCATAATCGATGCTGCTGCTGGAGGAGCTTTAATGGCAAAAGGAGAAGATCAAGCCTGGGACCTAATTGAAGAAATGGCCAACAACAATTCCTTGTGGCCAACAGAAAGAAGCATGATCCAAAGAATTGAAGGAATTTATGAAAGTGGAGCCAATACAGGAATCAACGCCAAGCTGGATCACATATGCAAATTCATGGAGACTCTCACCACTGGATCCAAAAGTTCACCATATGGAGGAGCACCAGAACCAAACCAACTTGAAGAGACGGTGAATTATGTCAACAATTTCAATAGACAGGGGAACAATCCATATTCCAACACCTACAACCCATGGTGGATGAATGATCCCAATTTTTCATGGAGCAATAATTCAGGACAAAAGAACAATCCACCACCTGGATTTCAACAGTATAACTATCCACCACCAGGATTTCAACAACAGAACAAAGGCCAGGAACATGAAAAAGAACCAGAGATGAAAGAATGGATTGCAGAGATGTTCAAAAAGTAACAAGGAGCATATGATGCTATCTTTCAGAGCCAATCTGCTTCCATCAAAGCACTGGAGAATCAAATCGGACAACTTGCCAATTCTCAAAGTTACAGACCGCCAGGTAATCTTCCCAGCAACACAGAACCAAATCCAAGGAACCGAGGGAAGGAGCAATGTCAAGCCATCACCTTGAAAAGCGATACTGAAATCAACAAAGATGTTGGAATCAAGGAAACAATTGAGGAAGTTTCAAAAGAAACAAAGCAACAGATGGAGGAAAAAGAAGCAAAGGAAAAAGAAAAAGATCAGATCACTCTATCTCCACCTTTTCCACAACGACTTCAGAAAAAAAAACTGGATAAGCAGTTTGCTCGATTCCTGGAGGTGTTCAAAAAGCTGCATATCAACATCCCATTCGCAGAAGCGTTGGAAGAAATGCCCAGCTATGTTAAATTCATGAAAGATATTCTTTCACGAAAACGGAGATTGGGAGATTACGAGACAGTAGCATTGACGGAAGAATGCAGTGCCATTATTCAGAGGAAACTTCCCTCGAAGTTGAAAGATCCTGGCAGTTTCACAGTTCCATGCACCATTGGAGAACATTATATCGGTAAGGATTTATGTGATTTAGGTGCTAGTGTTAACTTGATGCCTTTTTCTATTTACAGAAAACTGCATATTGGAGAAGCAATGCCTACCTCAGTCTCGTTGCAACTTGATGATCGAACACTAGCATTTCCAAGAAGTGTTGTTGAAGATGTGCTGGTCAAAGTCGACAAACTCATTCTTCCAGCAGATTTCATTATCCTTGACATGGAAGAAGACAAAGATGTGTCTATCATCCTTGGAAGACCATTTTTGGCGACATGATGAACTGTGATTGATGTACAAAAAGGAGAAATAACCATGAAAGTTCAGGACCAAGAAGTTGCTTTCAATGTTTTCAAAGCCATGAAATTCCCGAGTGATGAAAAGGAAGAAGAATGCTTCAGAGTTGATGTTGTTGACAGTATCGTTCAGGATACTGAGCTAAATCCCACGGATACACTTGAAGCTTGCATCACCAACATGACTGACATCGAGCTAGATGCTGAAATCCTGGAATATATCAACTACCTTGACAAACCATTCCGATTCAAATCAACACCACCAGTTGAAAGCTTGGAACTGCCAACGAAAGATCAAATCAAGCCTTCGATTGAAGAACCACCACAGCTGGATCTGAAGTTACTTCCGAGCCATCTCAGGTATGCATTTCTTGGAAACTCTTCTGAATTACCTGATATTATTTCTTCTTCACTAACATTGGAGCATGAAGAAAAGTTAATGAGAGTATTACGAGAGCACAAAAGAGCCATTGGCTGGACTATAGTAGACATTCGAGGCATTAGTCCATCATTTTGCATGCACAAGATTCTGATGAATGATGAGTACAAATCCACAGTGGAACATCAACAGAGACTCGTAAAGAAAGAAATCATCAAATGGTTGGATGCTGGCATTATTTACCCCATCTCAGATAGTACTTGGGTGAGTCTTATGCAGTGTGTGCCGAAGAAAGGAGGAATCACTGTGGTTACCAATGAAAAGAATGAGCTAATCCCAACCAGAACGGTGACTGGATGGAGAGTATGCATGGACTACCGAAAGCTGAACAAAACAACACGAAATGACCATTTTCCGCTACCATTCATTGACCAGATGTTAGAAAGACTGGCGGGACATGAGTTCTATTATTTTCTGGACGGATATTCAGGGTATAATCATATTTCCATCACACCAGAAGATCAGGAGAAAACTACATTTACATGTCTCTATGGTACTTTTGCTTTCCGTAGGATGCCATTTGGATTATGTAATGCTCCTGCCACATTTCAGCGTTGCATGATGGCCATATTCTCAGACATGTTGGAGCAGAGTATGGAAGTTTTTATGGATGACTTTTCTGTGTTTGGAGATTCTTTTGACCACTGCTTGCAAAATCTGAAACACGTATTACAAAGATGCGAAGATACCAACCTAGTACTCAACTGGGAGAAATGCCACTTCATGGTGTAGGAAGGCATTGTTCTTGGACACCGGATCTCACAAAAGGGAATTGAGGTAGACAAAGCAAAGATTGAAACAATTGAAAAACTACCTCCACCGACATCAGTAAAAGGGATTCAGAGTTTTCTTGGACATGCAGGTTTTTACATGAAATTTATCAAAGACTTTTCCAAGATTGCTAAACCTCTTTGCAATCTTCTGGAGAAGGATGTGCCTTTCAACTTCACCAAAGAATGCCAGGAAGTTTTTGAGATCTTAAAACAAAAGCTGATTTTTGCCCCTATCATTGTAGCACTAGACTGGACCCTTCCATTTGAAGTATTGTGTGATGCTAGTGATTTTGCTGTAGGTGCAGTTTTGTGAAAATGCAAAGCAAAGATTTTCCACACCATTTACTACTCCAGCAGAACTTTGAATGAAGCTCAACTCAACTACACAACCACTGAAAAGGAGTTGCTCGCTATTGTGTACGCTTTTGACAAATTCCGCTCATATCTGCTGGGTCCCAAAGTGGTGGTCTACACAGATCATTCAACAATCAAATATCTGATCACGAAGAAAGATGCCAAACCCAGATTGATCCATTGGATACTTCTTCTGTAAGAATTTGACGTGGAGATCAAAGACAAGAAAGTGACAGAAAACCAAATGGCAGATCATCTATCAAGGCTCGAGAATGGAGAAACAGCTGGCAAAGATCTATTAATCAAAGAAACTTTTCCAGATGAACAGCTGTTTGCCATGAAACAGTAAGATGCCCCTTGGTATCCTGACTGTATCAACTACATTGTGTCAGGAAAATGGCCATTGGAATGGACAACTCAGCAACGAAAGAAATTCTTCAAAGAAGTCAAGCACTATGTCTGGGATGAGCCGTACCTGTTCAAACGGTGTGCTGATCAATTTTTGAGAATTTGTGTTCCACAAGAGGAGGTTAACAGTGTTTTGCAGCACTGTCATTCATCACCATATGGTGGACACTTCAGCGGAAACAAAACTGCAGCCAAAGTCCTACAATCAGGTTTGTTCTGGCCCACTCTTTTTAAAGATGCTTATCTTTTTGCTCTTCAATGTGACAGGTGCCAGATAATGGGGAATATTTCGAAGAGAAATGAAGGACCGTTGCAAAACATTCAGGAAGTGGAGATATTTGATGTGTGGGGTATAGATTTCATGGGACCCTTTGTTCCATCATTCGGAAACATGTACATTCTGGTTGCTGTAGACTACGTCTCTAAATGGGTTGAAGCAATTGCACTACCATCCAATGATTCAAAAGTGGTGATCAAATTCCTGAAAAAGAATATTTTCACTCGGTTCGGAACACCTCGGGCAATTATCAGTGATGGTGGCATACATTTCTGTAACAGATACTTTGATGCACTCATATCCAAATACGGAGTTACTCACAAGGTTGCCACTGCTTACCATCCACAGTCAAACAGACAAGTTGAAGTTTCAAATAGGGAAATCAAAAGAATCTTGGAAAGAACTGTTGGATCAACAAGGAAAGATTGGTCTACAAAACTAGATGATGCATTATGGGCCTACCGAAAAGCTTACAAGACACTCATTGGTATGTCTCCATATCGATTGATGTTTGGAAAAGCGTGCCATCTGCCAGTTGAGCTTGAACACAAGGCGTACTGGGCACTGAAGAAGTTGAATCTTGATTCACAAACTGCAGGAGAGAAACGACTTCACCAACTCAACGAATTAGAGGAATTTCGCTTACAGGCTTATGCGAATGCCAGATTGTACAAAGAAAAGACCAAGAAATGGCATGATCGAAAAATAGTGCACAGACAGTTGGAACCAAGGCAGCAAGTGTTGTTGTACAATTCTCGGTTGAAACTTTTCCCTGGAAAGTTGAAATCAAGGTGGTCAGGTCCATTTGTGATCACTCAGGTTTTACCATATGGAGCTGTTGAGTTACTGGATCCCAACACCAACGAAACATTCAAGGTTAACAGTCAGCGTGTCAAGCACTACTGGGGAGAATCATTTGAGCGACAAAAAGAAAGTGTCACACTTTCAGATCCAGTCTAACGTTCGAGAAGTCACGTCTAGCTGAACGACTTTAAACTTAGCGCTCACAGGGAGGCAACCAATGCAATTTGTGTATATATTGTGATTTGGTGTGATTTTATTTTGTGTGTTTAGTTTTTGCAGGTTAAGTCATTTCAGGATGGAAGAAGTTCTTGCAAATCTTCACAAGCAATTTCATTCTCTCCCTCAAAAATCTCTGATGATAGTTTACAAAGCTCGTTTGGAACGGATAAGGTTACTGATGATCAAAGGTATTCCTACTGACATTCGTTGGATTATTGAAGCACGGGTCTGATTGACAGGTGAGTCTTCTGACTTTTTTATTTCACATCTGCCTGGTTTAGGAAGGAGCACCTATGCTAAAAAGAGAAGAGCTAAAAGAATGTGTGTTTGTTATAAATGTGCTCGTATGTTTTGTGATACTCGTTGTCGTTCTTTAGGAATGGTGTCTGATAACCGCGAAGATAAGATTAATTTCATTAGGGATGGCTTGAGTAAGGAGTCTTTGGATGATATATCTAAAACTCTTGAGACGCATCCCAGTGGATATGTGTATTACGAAATTCGTGTGTTATATGCACAATTCCAAAAAGAAAGACAACAGTTAAGTCTCGGGAATCTGACTCAAAAAGATCCTGTTTGCCAATTTATAAGAAAATTGGATGGGAAGCTTCTCCCTGATGTATAGACGTCAATCAAGCCGCTACCATTATTGTAAATATTATATCTCTTTGTCTTTTCCTAATAATTGTGATTTGTTTTGTTGTTTTCTTTTATTTTCTCCGACAGAATCCAGACCTTTTTGATTATCACGATTTATTTTACTGTTTAACTAATCGTCCTTTGGAAGATACTTGTGTTATTATTACTCACCCTTTTCAGGTTTTATAAATTCAACTCATCATTGCACTTTTGAAGACATCCAGAGTAAAACATGGAAGCCACTTCAAGAAGACGAGTTGAAAACATCTGTGTATTTTGCGGTACTAGTGTTGGTGTTAAGCCACAATACGTAGAAGCAGCACGGGAATTGGGTCGAGTCTTAGCTGCAAGGAATATGCACTTAGTATATGGCGGAGGTAATCTTGGACTAATGGGGATCGTTTCAAAGGCCGTATAGGAAGAAGGCAGTCACGTTTTTGGAATCATCCCAAAACCCTTGGCAGAGGCAAATCTTATTGAACTATCAAACGGAGAGGAACTGATCGTGACAGGTATGTCTGAACGATTGGTAGAAATGATTAACCATGCTGATGCTTTTATTGCTTTGCCAGGTGGCTTGGGCACATTGGAGGAAATTTTTTATAGTGTTATCTTGGGCGAAACTGAACATACACCAGAAACCGCTTGGACTGTACAACGTTGAAGGATTTTATGATTTTCTTTGTGTGTTTCTTGATGATGCTCGGAGAAATGGGTTCGTGTCAAAACCTATGAAAGAACTCCTCTATACTGCCAAAACTGCTCCGGATCTAATAGACCAACTCTTAGCCTATGAACCACAAGTTGACCCTATCCTTTCAAAGATAAATTGGTCCGAGGACGATCGTGGTAAGAGGCGTCGGATTAATCTGGATCTTAACCTTTAATTTCCTGTAGAATTTCAGCTAACCAGGTATTATCTTCTAAACTCTTCTTCTACTGTTTAAGATATTGGGGACAATGTCTCATGTAGGTTTGGGGGAGGGAATTAGTTGATCATTACCTTGTTTTTTTTTTGTAGTCCAAAATTTTTCGAAAAATACAAAAAAATTGAAAATTTTTCAAAAATTACAAAAATATTTTGTGTTTTTGTGTTTTTATTTTGACTAAAAAGGTGAAATTGATAAGAGATAGCTGTGTAAGGAATTTCCACTCTTGAGACGTATCTCAAACCATTTTTGAAACAAGTTAGTTTTTGTTTATTTCATTTTAAATTATTTAATTTGTAAATTCTCCATAAAATTGACTAAAATGAATCTTCATATGCTCAGTTAACAGGTATTATCAACATGCATAGTAATATACGGACATGAGTTATAATTGAAAAGTTTGTAATATTCAGTGCTCTAGTTTAATTGGAGGAAGCATCTCAAAATGTGGAGTAAAAAAAAACGTCCGAGGTCCGAGTTATTAAGTCTGTAAGGGTGTTTTAACACATAGTGCCCTAAAACCAACTGGTTTGGGAGTCACTGGCCCAAAGCTCGCTACATGGATCAAAGATGTTGCAAAAACATATATATCTGAAGTCTGAGTAATTAAGTCTGTAAGGGTGTCTTAACACCTGGTGCCCTAAAGCCAACTGGTTTGGGAGCCACCGACCCAACACTCGCTACATAGACGGAAGGTATTGTATATTAAAAAAAAATCAAAAATCAAAGAGAAAAATCAGAAAAATTAGTCCATTGCTACAAAAAGGTGTGAATTCTGATAAAACTTTAGGGCAAAAATATTACTCTCTTATCAACTGCACTTATGACTGTTGTGGGCAAAAATGAGTTGTTTAATATTCTTTTGGCTGTGTATATGGAGAATGGTAAATATAATAGGAGAATTTACTTATTCGGTAAATTTAGAAAGAAAGAAAACAACTAGTAACTTGGAGTAGAAGTTTCACCTGATTAGTCACTAACTTCTTTATTCTCTTTTCGCTTGTCTTTTTGCTTTTGTGTGCATTAGTTTCACTACATTTTTACTTTTGTAAAATGTTTGTGGGTAGCATTGCTGTAGACCCTCACGAGACTACAACTCGTCCACTAGGGACACCTAGGGGTTTAAAGGCTTGTTGCATACGCTAAATGCAACTGTGATCCCTACGAAAGTGGCTTACTTAAATTTTATTTTGAAGATGTTTATGTTATTTTATTCTATGTTTTGCTCGAGGATTAGCAAAATGTTAGGTTTGAGGGTGTGATGAGTGATAATTATATCACTATTTCCCACTCATTTAACCTAAAATTTTGTATAGTTTCTTGATTTTTGTGAATATTTTGATGTGTTTTGTGTTATTTTGTAGATAAATAAAGTTTCAGGACATTCTGGAGGTAATTTGGGACCAAAACAGTGAAAATTGGAAAAAAATGGCATTTTCATAATTCTGCGAGTCGCGACGCGCAAGCCTATGGCGTCGCGACACCTAACATGCGCCGAACAGTGCTAACGTGCGCCGGGTCCACTAGTCAGAATCTGAGGAAATTTGACTTTGCTAACGTGCGCTGTGCCACGTGTCACCATCACAGCCGATCTGCTAACGTGCGCCATGACACGTGTCATCATCCTACGGTGTCGACAGTCGCCATCGCCACGTGTCCCCACGTGTCTGTCACGTCATCATCAACCAATCATAGCGTGCCACATGTCATCATTCTATGGTGCCGATAATCAATTTCGCCACGTGTCGCCACGTTAGCACCAATTATTGACTCACTTATCTGCAATTGACACGTGGCGATAAGAATATGAAATCAGCCAATCAGAAGCCGCCACGTGTTGCAATAATTGAACTCCCAACAACCTTGCCACGTGTCACCTTATAACCTTATCCAGAATCTGAGACGACGAACCAGAAGCTGCCACGTCGACAAAACGCGTGTCGCGACGTGAGCTGGGCGTCGCGACGCTCGACCCCTACTGACGCCTATAAATAGAGCTCGAAATTTCAGTTTCAGTCGTACCTTCCTCTCTAATTTCTCTGATGTAAATATGGAGTTTTCTATCTAGTTTCTTTTAAATTTTAGTTTTGTAATTAATTTTAATTACTTTCTGTAATAATAGTAATTTACTTTCTTTACTTTTTACAGTTTTTACTATTCACCATGAGGAGGTAACTTCCCCATATTAGGGTGAAAAGTAATTCTTTTACTATTGCTATTTAGATTAATCTCCCTTAAATATAATATATTCACTATTTAAAATTTGACTTAAAAAGGATACCGCCATATTGGTCGGTTGGTAATTCATTTTAATCTGGTTTAAACCTGACTAATCAAGGATACCGCCAGATTGGTCGGTTGGTAATTAAATTTTCTTACCGCCTATATGGCAGGTTTATTTTGGTTCCGCCTTTATGGCTGGTTGGACTTAATTTGACTTAATCAAGTTACCGCCTATATGGACGGTTGGTAAAATAATCACAAGTTAATATATTATATTAAGGGAGATATCTAAATAGTAAATAGTAAAAGTTGATCCTTTTACCTTAGCATTTTATTTTATTGTAATTTACTTTTCAGCTTTTACTTTACCGCAATTACTTTTCAGCATTTTTACTTTATGTCTTTTATTTTACGTTTTTACTAGCCCTAGTTATGTGTCGTAACTAAGTTAGTTATATGGGGTTGTGATGAATTCTAATATCACCGGTTTATAAGGGGTTATTTTATAGTTTGGGTAATTTAAAGGTTTACTTATTAAGTCTTAAGCTTAATGCTTCATGTTGTCTGATCACCAATAAGATTGATGTGGTAAATCTAAAATAAACTTGACAAAGGATTTTTAGGTTTCAGCCTTAGACTTAATAGCCTACGATCTTCCTTGAGGATAGATAACCCTTTAATAGATTTCCTTACAGGATAGACATATACATGTCGGGCGGGGGTAGCCATAATTGGAACTTAAACTTAATGAATCCAGATAATTTGGTTGACATAGACATATGGTTCAATTGGGTTAAACTGAGTATTTGCGTCTGACCATCGACAGAGGCTTTTGCATAATTTAGTGTTCCAGGTTAGTAAACTGATTAAAATACACAAACGTGAAATAACCACTTCATCTTTTAAAAGATATTAGAAAGATTCACAACCCTAAATAGTTTTTAATATTGAATTTTCATAAACCTACTTTTGTGCAATTTTATTTACTTGTTTTTAAATTTAGAATCATCACTATTTCAAATCAATCAATCAACCTGTGAGATAATAGTAATCATTTGACCTCATAAAATTAATAGATTATGTATTAAGTCCTCGTGGGATCGATGCTTTTTATACTACTTGAACGATACGTACGCTTGCATTATACGTGTGTGTTTACGCCGGTCAAGCAACTACAAGTATTGATCAACACTGTGGCCAATCTAAAAGTACCCCGCATAGTGGGAATAGAAAACAACTTGGATGGAAGGCATGAGGAGCCCCCGAATAGGGTGAGTGAAGAAATCCATGTTTTTTATGATGACATGGCTGAGTATGCCGCAGGAAAGATAACCGGGTCTCAGGCAGAGCTACAGAAACTCAGAGAACAAGTAGAGTCAGTTACCCCGCAAGATGAAGGGTAAATATGAAGATCTGTTAGACTATGATGCGATGACTTTCGAAGAACAACTAACTCCTTAGTTTAAGATGTCTGACATGGCCAATTTCAACGAAAACGGAGATCCTAGGGTCCACCTCTGATAGTATGTTTCAGTGATAAGTTCAGTGGGTTTTTCGAAACGTCAGGTGCAGAAGATATTCGGGATGTCACTGGAAGGGGCGCCCGTAGTATGGTATCATGGCCTGGAGAAAAAGGTAAGGGATGACTGGAGGACATTAGAGGAGGCCTTTCTAAACTAATATGTCACAGGCATGAAGATAGACTTGTCGCTCCATGACCTAGAAAACACCAAACAGAAACTAGAAGAGACCTTCAAAGATTAAATGGATCGCTGAGAAGCCATCTCTTGAAGATGCAGACACGCCCCTCGGAGAAGGACCAGATTAAAATGATCATTAAGGGCACCAAGCCCTCCATTTATAACAACCTGAGAATGATGGCCTCCATGATTAGCGAATTTCGACAGTTAAGAGAAATTATCATGGATATCGAGGAAGAGGAAGCCGAGAACATAAATTTTTATGGCCAGAATAGAAAGACCATTGGGGGGCCTTCAGGGACCAAGCCCGCTTCTACTGAAGTCGTCGCCATCAGACACAGACGATTCTCCAATTTTGGTAGACCTTTGTCAAAGATGTTTGAAAAGTTAAAGAGGCAAGGACTCATAAAACCCTTGGAACCCAAACCACTTCCAAACCTTGTGCCACGCTACCTCGACCTAAACCTAAACTGTCACTTCCATCAGTAAAAAGGCCACGAAACTGACAACTGCACCCGCCTCAGGCATGAGATCCAAAACCTCATTTACACCCATAAGATACCCGACCTGGAAAAAGAACAACCCAACACACACAGAAACCCTCTACCCAACTACCACTCCATTCCACCACCCACCTACATGATCAACTCCAGCCTACCCGAAATCTTTGTCCTCCAAACTCTCAACCACCAAGATTCTTGCATGTGGATATGGGACAGCAGCAGTGAAGATGAAACAGAGCAGTGGAGAGATTTCTGGGAAAACTTCTCGAGCAGTTACGACGAGGAGGTAAAAGGGATGAAACTGATGAAATATTTTGTGAAAGCCACTGGGTATCAAGGAGAGCCTGAATCTGTAGAAGTCAATGGGATCATAGCACCAGGATTCAAGATCTTCAAGGATTTGATGGGCAAAGAACCACAGGCAGAGGAAGTTACAAAAGAGGAAAATAAATGGGAATAAGAACTACTGCAGTTGGAGAATCTGACGCTCGAAGAAAGCAAGAAGATGGAAGAAGGCAAGGCTGTAAATGACGAATATGTTTATTTTCCTGACTTATTTGATTGTAATCCTGCATTTATTAATCATAAAGACATTGATTTTGCTTACTTGTTCGAGTCTTTTCTTGTTAGTCTACATCATAACATGCATGACATTAGCATATTTTGAAAACCCCAAGGAAATTTTAATTGCAAGTGAGGTTACCTCTGATAAGCGGAAATAATTAGAGAGAATATTAATAAAATATGAAAAATTATTCTCCTGGTCCTATGAAGAAATGCCAGGAGTGGACAGGGGTATTGCCCAGCACATGATATCAACTTATCCAGAAGCTCCGAAGAATGAGACCAGAATAGGCCGAAAAGGTTAGGAAATAAGTTAAGAAGTAGATAGATGTGGGGTTCTTAGAGGTGGTGAAGTACCCCGAGTGGTTATCCAATATCGTGCCGGTACCGAAGAATGATGGAAAGGTCAGAATGTGCGTGGATTATAGGGACCTCAACAAAGCTTGCCCAAAAGATGAGTTTCCCTTACCTCATATAGACGTAATGGTTGATAGCGCGGCTTACAAGGTGATGTCATTTGGACTTCAGAATGCGGGAGCCACTTATCAACAAATGGCCACTACATTATTCCATGACTTGATGCATAAGGAGATTGACGTACACGTGGATGACATGATGGTTAAATCAGAGATGATGGCTGGACATATAGAAGCGTGGAGAAATTCATTCAAAGAGTCGATAAGTACAACCTCAGACTCAACCCCAAGAAGTGTGTGTTTGGGGTAACATTTGGAAAGTTGTTAGGGCATACGGTAGGAATGGAAGGGATAGAAGTGGACCCTAAAAAAAGATGCAATTACCGAGATGCCCGCACCGAAGACATAAAAATGAAGTTAGAGCTTTTCTTGGGAAAATCCAGTATATCAGATGATTCATTGCCAAGCTAACATTAGTATGTGAGCCCATTGAGGAAGGACCAGCCTGTGGAGTGGAATAGGCAATGTCAAGAAGCTTTTGACAAAATCAAATAGTACTTAGTTAAACCGCCCGTCTTGAAACCCCAAAGGCCGGGAAAATCCTTGGTGTTGTATTTGGCCATAGAACCCGAAGCACTGGGGGCGATGATGGTACAGGCAGTGTTACCAGTGGGAATAGAGATACAGTCAATGCGGGTACTAGCAGAGGCAGAATTGCCTGAGCAGGAATGGGCCTCGTAGAGGTTCGAACAGCTAGCATTACTGGATGAGAAAAGGATAAAGGCCTTGTACCACATGCAGCTATACCAGAAAAGGATGGCCATGGCGTTCAACACGAAGGTGCATCCCACCAAGATCAGAGAAGGTGATCTAGTGCTCAAGCAGTCGAGGCCACTGATAATGAACCCAATAGGAAAGTTCAGGCCCAATTGGGAAGGGCTCTACCTAGTCAAGAAGGTGATGGGGAATAAGGCAGTGAGACTGTCAGATTTGGAAGGGAACAAGTTCACCGAACCCATCAACGTGGACAGGCTGAAACAATACTTTGCATAAAAAAAAGGCTCGTTGGGTTGAAAATCCGCAAATGACAGCCCAAGTAAAATATAGAGCATGAGTGAGCAAGAAAAATGGTTAATTGTAAAATCCGTGAGGAACAATTAGCGACAGAGGTATCCTTGCAATGAAGTTCATTATCTCCTACATATGTACTAAGAAATAATGCAAACGTCTTTATTGAAATAAATATTTCAAGATGTTCATAGATTGCATAAATCTCATCTAACCGGGAAAGATTAGAGTCAAATAATTAAAAATCACGTCTTTTATTTCTTAGATGCTGGACCAAGGTCAGGAGATCTAGGAGTAGAACAACCTCGGGAATGAGGACGAGCAAAGAGCCTCGAGAATAGGGATATATTTGAAAATAAAAAATTTAGCTCGCTGAGTTGAAAATCTGAAAAGGCGACTCTGGTAAGATAGAGCAATCCGCTTAGTTGAAAATCCGAAAGAAAAGCTTAGGCAAAAGATAGGACGAACCTACAAGACAAATGGACTCCCAGGAAACCAGCTTACATGATGGTGCTTTATCCTGTCTAAACCATGAAGCATCTCGGCCAAGATACAAAATAAGACTACTGTGGGAACACAAACTGGGCGACGCATGCTGTTCCGGGCTCGCGGCCCGGTTGGGAGTACGGAGTAGCCCGCGGGGGACTAAACCAGAGAAATAATGGAGTCGCCACCCGGTGTGAACCGGGACAAATATTTAAGGCCTCACTCACCCCTCGCAAAGGAAGACCTTAAACCGTTGGGTTCGGAATGGTCCCTTACTTATGCCACTTGTAAGGAATTGATTTGTGCAATAATTTAATCGAATCTAGCAACATACATTCCCAAGGGTATTCTATTTCACATGCATAAGTCAAAAGTTCATCTAAGTTCACATGTAACACATTTCCATATAATCTATGTCCAAATTTGCATACAACCTATTTGCATACAATCTATGTCCAATTTGCATACAACCTATTTGCATACAATCTATGTCCAAATTCATGCATAAAGATAAATTGACATACGGAAAGCATACAATTTCACATTGGTAGACATAGAAGCGCAAACAAATAACATTCTTACAAGCATGCATATTAAGGAAAGACAATTAAGCGCATAATGGAAATAGATAACTAAAGAGGTAATACAAATGCATAAGGTAAAAAGAGACAACTATACGCTAAAATAGACATGTCGTGATGTGATGTAGAAAAGATATCTAGAATTGACACACACGTGCGTGGGCCTTTTTCCAAGTGGTACGTGGAATTGTATCCCGAGTACAGATCATACTACCGTCCATTCGGAATCGGCTATGAAATTTATATTCGGGTTTCCATCCTATATACCACGAGGAATAATGCACAAATGCTATCATGACATGGGTACACCAATGATAATAGATCGAGCCAAGACAAGGATAGATGATGCAATCAATAGATGAAAGACGCGGCAAATATCGTGGTAAAGGTAGCATTTTAGGCTTTTCTTCCCCCAAATGGGGAACCTTTTAGTCCAACACCATAAGCCCATTGCGCTTTTCATTACAATGCGTACAAAGATAAAGACAA
Source organism: Zanthoxylum bungeanum (assembly GCA_019454045.1). Taxonomy (NCBI): domain Eukaryota; kingdom Viridiplantae; phylum Streptophyta; class Magnoliopsida; order Sapindales; family Rutaceae; genus Zanthoxylum; species Zanthoxylum bungeanum. The sequence continues at coordinate 59,600 of SKCR01035295.1, read as the reverse complement.
CAATATCAGACTTCGTATACCCAATTGAACACATCTTACGTTCAATCGAATATACATCAACTGTCACAGCAAAGCATCGTGGTAAAGGATTTTAACCTCTCAAAATAGAGGACCTTTAATCCAACTTACTAAGCCCATGCGCTCGATCACATAATGCATATAAAAAATAAAGACAATAATATTGTCTTCGTATACCCGATTGAACACATTTTACATTCAACCGAATATACATCAATCGGCACGGCGAAACATCGTGGTAAAGTGTTTTAACCCCTCAAAATGGGGGACCTTTAATCCAACTTACTAAGCCCATGCGCTCGATCACATCATGCATATAAAAAATAACATAAATAATATCGGACTTCGTATACCCGATTGAACACATCTTACATTCAACCGAATATACATCAACCGGCGCGGCAAAGCATCATAGTAAAGGATTTTAACCCCTCAAAATAGGGGACCTTTAATCCAACTTACTAAGCCCATGCGCTCGATCACATCATGCATATAAAAATAAAGACAATAATATTGGCTTCGTATACCCGATTGAACACATCTTACATTCAACCGAATATACATCAATCGGCGCGGCAAAGCATCGTGGTAAAGGATTTTAACCCCTCAAAATATGGGTACCTTTAATCCAACTTACTAAGCCCATGCGCTCGATCACATCATGCATATAAAAATAAAGACAATAATATTGGCTTCGTATACCCGATTGAACACATCTTACATTCAACCGAATATACATCAATCGGTGCGACAAAGCATCGTGGTAAAGGATTTTAACCCCTCAAAATAGGGGACCTTTAATCCAACTTACTAAGCCCATGCGCTCGATCACATCATTACATAAACAAATAACATGCGGAAATCAAGTAGCGAAAAATAAACAAATCAAAACAACATAAAATGAAATATGCGCCGTTTACTCAAGTGGTATGTGGAGTTGTATCCCGAGTACAGATCATACTACCGTCCATTCGGAATCGGCTATGAAATTTATGTCCGGGTTTCCATCCTATATACCACAAGAGATGACACACTTTTTATTTTATTCAAGGGCCACAACATACATCATATTATAATACATGCATTTTTTATCTATTCAAAGGCCACAACATGCATCACTCCATAATAATCATGCAAACGAAACTCAATAAATAATAAAAATACAACTGAAATCGGATGTGAAAAATACCCTCAGGTCTAACCTTTTTTGTCGACTTTCGGACTTGCGTTTCATGGAGATCGGAAGGGTTAAAGCTCCTCAACTTTTCTGGTTCACTGGTTTGCATTTTACCTCGTTGTTTTGCTGCTCAAGCTACTGTTTTGACTCCGTTTTGCTGTTGTTTTGCTTCCGTTTTGCTGCAGTATTGCTGCCGTATTTTGGTCACTGTTTTTGGTGTTTTAGGCTACTATTTTGGGTCGATTTTTGGGACTGTTTCGGGGACTGATTTGGGACTGTTTTGGGGTGTATATTCTTCACTGTTTGTGGATTTTAATCGGTCCAGGGGCTGGTTTTCACGGTAAGTTAAGGGGATGTTTAGAGTGCAGTGAGTTGCGGCATTTGAAGACTTGCTGGATGAGTATTATTAGGCGTGATGGCTGCTATGTTTATCGGTTGAAGGCTGCATGTGTTTGAGTTGGTTTTTGTGAGGTGTTGCGTGACCTAAATGAGGCTGTTGGTGGCGTGTATGTGCGTTGAGGCTGGGGCGTTAAAGGGGCCAGAGGACGTGAAGGATTTGAGTGGAGTTGTGGCAATTGCTACGTGTGTTTTGGCTTAAGGGAAGGGCTATTTGAATGGGCAGATGATGCGTAGGGCCTGTGGCTAGTTGATACGTGAAGTTGGTATTTGAGTGTTTTAGGTTTTTTTTTTCTTGTTGTTTGGTCAGTGGCGTTAAGGTTGAGCAGGTTATTGGTGAAGGGGCTGAGTGGCGTGTGGAGAGAAGATTAGAGGCAGTGGACGTGTAAGGTTTATTTTTTTTTTGGTCTTTGCCGTCTGAGAGATGGGAGGTCTTAGGGATGAGAAAAGTGCTTCTTTTATAGACAAAGGTTAGGCTTGACAAGGAAATGGATTTGGCTAATTAAAAAGGGATATGATTTAGTTTCAAGTAAGGTAAATACAAGATTGAGGGGGGACAAATTTAGGCTTGATTAGGAAGTTAGTATATTTAATTTGTGTTGATTAGGCATGCAATATTTTAAGTTAGGAATAATATATTTTTAATTAGGAATAATATTTGATTGATTGATTTTAACTTGGTATGATTATATTTCATGTTTGTTTTATATTTGGTATATGACTTAATTAATATTTAATTTAATTTGGTATATGTTTTAATATTTTATTTAGTTTGGTATATTATTTAATTAATATTTAATTCAATTGGGTTGTATTTTGAGGGCCTTGGGCGTGTGGGCTTACCTTGGTGGATTAGGTGTTGTGTTGGTTTGGTGAGTGAGTTTGGGCCAAGGTTAAAAGGTTCTGGGTTTTTTTAGGCCAAAGGTGCTTTAAAACGGAGGTCCAACGAGCGAGCTTGGAGCTAAACATGCATATAAAATTTAACGAAATGCCGATTCCCTTCCGACAACCATTTCCCGCAACTTCCTCGACTAAAAAGGTAGTGCCTCCAAATGAGACTCATCATAGGGACTCACATGCAAAAATGCAATGCCTACAACTACACTCCTTCAGGAACGGGACCCTACCTCCATCCTGGAAGATACACGTAAAAGAACTTACAACTCAATGGACGAAGCACAAGGCAGTACCTTTTTCGCATCCTCAGGACAGCAAAGGAAAGCTTCGGGAATCAGAAGACATGATTTTCAGTATCCGAGAAGAGTAGTAAGAGAAAAATGCAAGCCGAGAATGGCAGACAAAGAAACCCATCGGAATAGGGAATGCATCCATGCATACACGTCGCATACACACAATTTTTATTTTGTATTCACATGCTTTGAAAAAAAAGTGGCAAGGACGAGCAACTCCAAGAATGGAGAGGAGCCTCGAGAATGAGGACGGATCAGGGGTCGAAGTGCCTCACCACCATCATTTCGACAGGCCATGAAGGAATCCCAATGGTCAAAGCCTCCACAATTAGCATAGTTTGGGAATGAATCCCAGAGGTCGAAGCACCTCATCATCATAGAAAAAACTCCCTGTGGATTGAGGAGTCACACAGGTGGACAAAAATGCCATCACCCGTCAGTTCGGGAATGAATCTCAGAGATCGAAGCATCTCACACTCGGAATAGTTCGGGAATGAATCCTAGAGGTCGAAGCGCCTCAGAGATCGAAGCATCTCACACCCAGCATGGTTCGGGAATGAATCCCATGGGTCGAAGCACCTCGCCATCAACTTAACTTAGTTCGGGAATGAATCCTAGAGGTCGAAGCGCCTTAGAGATCGAAGCCTCTCACACCCAGCATTGTTCGGGAATGAATCCCAGGGGTCGAAACACCTCGCCATCAACTCAACTCAGTTCGGGAATGAATCCCAGAGCTCGAAGCGCCTCAAAGATCGAAGCATCTCACACCTAGCATGGTTCGGGAATGAATCCCATGGGTCGAAGTACATCGCCATCAACTCAACTCAAATCGGAAATGAATCCCAGAGGTCGAAGCGCCTCAGAGATCAAAGCATCTCACACCCAGCACGGTTCGGGAATGAATCATATGGGTCGAAGCACCTCGCCATCAACTCTACTCAGTTCGGGAATGAATCCCAAAGGTCGAAGCGCCTAAGAGATCGAAGCATTTCACACCCAGTATGATTCAGGAATGAATCCCAGGGGTCGAAGCACCTCACCATCAACTCAACCTAGTTCAGGAAAAAATCCCAGAGGTTGAAGCGCCTCAGAGATCGAAGCATCTCCCACCCATCATGGTTCGGGAATGAATCCCAGGCGTGGAAGCACCTCGCCATTAACTCAACAATAGTTCGGGAATGAATCCCAAAGGTCGAAGTGCCTCAGAGATCGAAGCATCTCAAACCCAGCATGGTTCATGAATGAATCCCAGGGGTCGAAGCACCTCCCCAACAACTCAACTCGGTTCGGGAATGAATACCAGAGGTCGAAGCGCGTCAGAGATCGAAACATCTCACACCCAGCATGGTTCGGGAATGAATCCCAAGGGTCGAAGCACCTCACCATCAACTCAATGAATCCCAAAGATCGAAGCATCTCACACCCAGTATGGTTCGGGAATGAATCCCAGGGGTCGAAGCACCTCGCCATCAACTCAGTGAATCCTAGAGGTCGAAGCACCTCGCAAAAATAGCGAAACAACTGGTAAGTCCGGCAATGGCCGACGAACCAGGTAAGTAAAAATGCATGCATGACTTTGATAGAGTTGTCACTGTCACACATTGCACAAGCCCCATCAAAGTGGGGATGACTGTAGACACTGTATTTTTTCATAAGCCCGATGATGAGCCTCGTATGGAGGCACTACCTAAAAATTTGCGGAAGTTGTGAAAAATGACTACCGGAAGTGTAGACAACAGAACCTGGGCGACGTTGTTCTAGGCTCGCGGCCTAGTTGAGAAGTATGAAATAACATGGAGTCGCCACCCGGTGTGAACCGGGACAAAGATTTAAGGCTGCACTCACCCCTCGCAAGGGAAGACCTCAAACCGTTGGGTTCGGAATGGTCCCTTACTTATGTCACTTGTGATGATATAATTTGTGCAATAAACTAACCGAATCTATTCATCATTCATGCTCAAGGGTACTTAGATCTAACATGTTTTCATCCAAATAATTTCACGCAATGTAACACAACAAGCCTATTGAGCCATTAAACCAACATGTATAAATCATTACCCAAACGCATCATAAACTAAGAACATGCATAATGAACAACCTAAACATGCTTTAACAAATAAATAACAAACTAAATTAAACCATGCTTTAAATAATAAAAAAATAACCTAAAGACTATAGCATGCTCAAATACAAATTTGGATGAGACGAGATACGTGTATCTTAAGTGGTACGTGGCATTGTATCCCGAGTGCAGACCATACTACCGTCCATTCGGAATCGGCTATGGAATTTACGTCCGGGTTTCCATCCGATATACCACAAAAGGGAACACATATCCCGCTCATCCAACAATCACATCATGCTTCAAACGACTCTCATGCAATTATATATCAAAATAAATAAAACAAAAATAAAGAAGATAAGTAAAAAGGTGCCCTCAGGTCTAACCTCTTTTGTCGTCTAAGAAAGGGCGTTACACGTCCGTTGGAAGGGAGATTGATCCGATGCTTTTCCAATTCGTCTACTCAACGTTTTCCCTCGTTGTTTTGATGCTTGGGCTGCTGTTTTAAGTCTGTTTCGCTGCTCCGTTTCAGGTCACTGTTTTGGTCGTTTAGTGGACTGTTTTGGGTGATTTTGAAGGCTTAGGGGGGTGCGTTTGTAAGGATTTTTTAGGGAAACTTTATGGAGGTTTTTGGGATGGTGTTTAGGTGATTTTAGGACTGTTTTGTGGGCTAAGGACCCAACAAAAACTGACCAGAACAGAAGGTGAACTGCGGCAGTTCACAGGTGCAGTGGGGTGTTTTCAGGGACTGGTTTGGGCGCTGATTTGGAGCTGCTTTTGGGGGGTATTTTGTGCGACTTTGGGGCTGTATTTGAGGCTTATTTTAAGGTGTTTTAGGGCTGTGAATGGTGTCTGGAACTCGGCAATGGAGGGCTGTGTTTTTGGCTTGGGCGTGAAAGGGGATTGGTGAAGAAGAGGAGATGCGGCAATGGAGGTGTCTTGGCTTGGTGTTGCGGCAATGGAGGCTTTAAGGAGGGCCTTGGGCGTGTGATGGAGGCTTCACAAGGTGCTTGGACGTGCTTGAGAGAGGGATATGTGCTAGGGTTATGAGGGGTGGTGAAGGCCTCTTTTTATAGGCAAAGGAGAAGACTTTCCTTATTTGATTAGGAAAGAATCTCCTAATTGGTGTCTAACAGGAATAGATCTCCTAATTTGGATTTGTGATTGGATTTGATTTGGTCAGGGATTTGATTTGATTTAGGCATGTGTTAAATGTGATTTTGGCTAAATAGGAAGGCTATGGGCGTGAGTTTTGGTCTATGGGGCGTGGGCTTGGTTTGTTGGATAGGCTTGGATATTTTGGGTTTGGTAAGTGGTTTGTGGGGTTTTGGGCCTAAGATAAGCTTTGAAACGGAAGTCCAACAAGCAACCAAAGCTCAAACAACGAGATTAAATCCATCAAAAATTCTATTTTCCAACTTTACCCTTCCAACGTCCGTTTCTCGCGACTTTCATGACTAAAGAGGTAGTTGCCTCCATACGAGACTCATCATTGGGCTGATATGCAAAAATGAAATGCCTACAGTCGCCCCCACTTTGATGGGACTTGTGCAGTGTGTGACAATGATAATCCTATCAAAGTACGTGCAATGCATTTTCACTTACCTGGCTCGCCAGCTGCCACCTGACTTGCCATGTTGATTCGAACTGAGTTGATCTGGTGGTGAGGTGCTTCGACCCCTGAGGTTCATCCATGCAAGATGCTGCGATCTCTAGGAATCACTACCGAACTAAACTGATATGATGGTGAGGCGCTTCGACCCCTGGGCTTTGTTCCCGAACCATCTGCGGGCTTTGTTCCCGAGTTGTGTAGAGAGTGGGCTTTGTTCCCTGGGCTTTGTTCCCGAACTGAATGTGATGGCGAGGTGCCTCGACCTCTGGGCTTTGTTCCCGAACCATCATGGGCTTTGTTCCCTAACTGATTTGATGATGTGCCATTCCTGGCGTGCTAAACCCCGTACCTAGGGCGTCGCAGTTGTGCCATTCCCGACGTGCTAACCCCGTACCTAGGGTGTCGCAGTTGTGCCATTCTCGGTGTGCTAACCCCGTACCTAGGGTGTCGCGGTGACACCTCCGTACCTAGAGTTCCACAAAATGTCTGAGTGCTAACCCCGTACCTAGGGTGTCGCAGTGACGTCTCCGTACCTAGAGAGCCACAAAATGTCTGAGTGCTAACCCCGTACCTAGGGTGTCGCGGTGACGTCTCCGTACCTGGAGAGCCACAATAGTCTGAATAGTCCACATGCCGTACCTGGCGTGCTAACCCCGTACCTAGGGCGTCGCTGTGGTCTGAATGATAACCCCGTACCTAGGGTGTCGCAGTGACGTCTCCGTACCTAGAGAGCCACAAATTTCTGAATAGTCCACATGCCGTACCTGGCGTGCTAACCCCGTACCTAGAGTGTCGTTGTGGTCTGAATGCTAACCTCGTACCTAGGGTGTCGCAGTGGCGTCTCCGTACCTAGAGACCCACAAATGTCTGAATAGTCCACATGCCGTACCTGGCGTGCTAACCCCATACCTAGGGCGTCGCTGTGGTCTGAATGCTAACCCCGTACCTAGGGTGTCGCGGTGACGTCTCCGTACCTAGAGAGCCATAAATGTCTGAGTGCTAACCCCGTACCAAGGGTGTCACGGTGATGCCTCCGTACCTAGAGTGCCACAAATGTCTGAATGCTAACCCCGTACCTAGGGTGTCGCGGTGACGTCTCGTACCTAGAGAGCCACAAATGTCTGAGTGCTAACCCCGTACCTAGGGTGTCGCGGTGACGTCTCCGTACCTAGAGAGCCACAAATGTCTGAATTCTAACCCCGTACCTAGGGTTTCGCGGTGACGCCTCCGTACCTAGAGTGCCACAAATGTCTGAATGCTAACCCCGTACCTAGGGTGTCGCAGTTTTCTAGTTGTCGTACCTGGCTGAACTGATATCTCCATACCCGGAGTGCCGTACCTAGCAAACTGATCTGATGTCTCCATACCCGGAGTGACGTACATGGCTGATCTGATATCTCTATACCCGGAGTGCCGTACCTGGCAAACTGATCTGATGTCTCCATACCCGGAGTGTCGTACCTGACTGACTGATCTGATGTCTCCATACCCGGTTTTACTGATACTGATAATGATGTGGTGTGATGAGGTCCATTCCCGAACCATCACCGGATGTGGTCCATTCCCGAACCGATCTCCATTCCCGGAGTGTGACTGTGATATGGTGTAATGAGGTTCATTCCCGAACCGATCTTCATTCCCGAACCGATCTCCATTCCCGGAGTGTGACTGTGATATGGTGTGATGAGGTCCATTCCCGAATCGTCACCGGATGTGGTCCATTCCCGAACCGATCTCCATTCCCGGACTGTCCATTCTCGGACTAAATCTCAATTCTCGGAGTGCCATTCCCGGCGTGCCATTCTCGGCGTGCTCATTCCCGAGCTGTCCATTCCCGGACTAAATCTCCATTCTCGAAGTGCCATTCCCGGCGTTCCATTCTCGGCGTGCTCATTCTCGATCTGTCCATTCCCTGACTATATCTTCATTCTCGGAGTGCCATTCCCGGCGTGCCATTCTCGGCGTGCTCATTCTCGAGCTGTCCATTCCCAGACTATATCTCCATTATCGGAGTGCCATTCTCGGCAGAACTGATCTGATGTGATGCGGGCCTCGCCCCCAGAATGCCATACCTGGCAATGCTGATCTGATGTAATGTGGGCCTCGCCCCCAGAATGTCATACCCGACAGAAGCTGATCTGATGTAATGTGGGCCTCGCCCCCAGAATGCCATACCCGACAAGACTGATACTGATAAAGACGTGGGCCTCGCCCCAAGCTGATACTGATGTGGGCCTCAACCCCGGGACTCATCCCCAAACGAATACTGATATAGGCCTCGACCCCAAACTGAAAATGATGTGGGCCTCGCCCCCATACAGACACTGATGTGGGCCTCGCCCCCATACAGACACTGATGTGGGCCTCGCCCCCGAGATTGATACTGACGTGGGCCTCGCCCCAAAACTGATACTGATATGGGCCTCAACCGTGGGACTCATCCCCAAAACTACTACTCATATGTTGCTGATTCTGGTTGGCTTGTCTTTGCCGCTTTCTCTTTTTCTTCTTTGAAACCTGTGAATACAAAACAAAACAAACACAAAAAAGAATGCAAAATACGTTACGTGTATGCATGCATGCATGAATGAATTTCCTATTCCATTGGATTAGGTTTTCCGCCAGTTCTAAAGGTGATTGCTCAGTCTTATTTCTGGTTTCATGACTTAATATCTTGTTATGTCCCTGATTCGCGATGTGGTAGACTGGTCGCCCCCAGTCTTGGTTTAGCTTTCTGCTCTCCGTTGTTTGCACTTGGTCAAGATGAACCACATGGTGGGGCCTTCCATATCATCATACTATATTACATGCTATGAAATAGTCCCAATAGTTACAGATATTATTGCCCTCAAAGAATGCTCAGTATTGAAACCAGAGAACCTTCAAAACATTCGATGCAACTCAAATCCAAGTCTTTGAATAAATGATCTAAGCCATACTCAAAGTGTGTGTGTGTGTAAAGGTTCTTTCACAGCTTGATCCTTAAGTAAGCCAACTCAATGATTTCGTCAAAAATCGGGATCGATGGGTCAAAGCAACCTAGATGTCTCATTTATGCCTGCAACTGCTTTTCTGTGCTCAATGTGGTATGGTTTTCTTACTCTTTTGTCTCTCTTTTTTTTTTTTTTCTTTTCATTTTGAACTTCTTTTTTCTTTTCTTTTCTTTTTCTCTCTTTTTTTTTCTTTCTCTCTCTTTTTTTTTCAACACACCTACCCTTTAAGGTAGCATTTCTCCTCATGGTGGTCCTAATACTCGCCCATGGGTAGCTTCACGCTTATCGGTTATAGGCGGTTCAATTCTTTTCTTTAGAGACTTTTCTTTCATTTTCAACCATACCACACATCATAACATAAGCAAATCAAGATAGACATATAAGCAAACGGTCATTCACCGACCCACAATTTCTTTGACTAGTCACTTTGCTAACTACTCAGGTTTTCACTGCTAAGAACCATAATCAAGTGCTTACGAGTCTAACATAGATTAATTAATCAAAGCATCAGATAAAAGCACGTCAAGGGTTTATCGTTTCTATAGTTTCACTCTAAAGCAATCAATTTCATCATCGGACTTATGTCTAACTATCAAGGACTAAAAACAAACAATTTTTCTTTTTTTTTTCTTTTCTCTTCTTTTTTTCTTTTTTTTTCTTTTTTTTTCTTCTTTTTTTCTTTTTCTTTTCTTTTTTTTTCTTTTCTTTTTTTTTCTCTATTTTTTTAAGGCCCCCCATGGTCTTTCTATCCTTTCCGTAAAGTTCTATGTTTCTCGATTTCCTTTTCTCGACGTCAATGTTTGCTAAACTCTCCTTTGACAAGTCTTTCTTTTTTCTAACCCAACGGATATCTATGATGGCTTTTAAGACACAAGGTTTAACATGATGCATGTATGCATGAGATGCATGGGATGTATGAGACATAATATGCATGGGGTTACCAAAAGCATAAAGGGTGGCCCCAATAGGTCATACAACTTTGGTTCGCATGTGGGTTTACGGGAGTGTGGACAAAGGCACTCGTTTGACGAAGGATTACCCACAATTAGGACTCCCCACTCAAGGGTTCAAGCGACCAAGTGAGTGCACCTTTTTTATACCTTCCGGTACGTGCCAACGAGTTACGGTGTGTGACTAACTGTCGAATGGATTTCCCGTTGTAGATTCCCCAGAGGGAGGGTGGAGCGAGGCTCTCTTAAGTACCCAAGCCCCTTAGGCTCTTATCGCTTGGTGTCAGGAATAAACAACGAGTCCTCCAAACTAGTCTGTCACAACGAGCTACAAGTGATGATTGATCTAGGTGCCTTCACAGCTTTTCCCCGAAGGGTAGTGAGTGAAGGAAGACACCCAACCATCACCTAGCTCCAACAAAGCCTTTGATTAACCCTCTCAACCCACTATAGAAATGGTCAACTAATGCACAAATTATACACATCACAAGACATGATTTCGAGGCCGATTCTCTAAATCCCCAGTGGAGTCGCCAGACTATAGACAACAGAACCTGGGCGACGCTGTTCTAGGCTCGCGGCCTAGTTGAGAAGTATGAAATAACATGGAGTCGCCACCCGGTGTGAACCGGGACAAAGATTTAAGGCCGCACTCACCCCTCGCAAGGGAAGACCTCAAACCGTTGGGTTCGGAATGGTCCCTTACTTATGTCACTTGTGATGATATAATTTGTGCAATAGACTAACCGAATCTATTCATCATTCATGCTCAAGGGTACTTAGATCTAACATGCTTTCATCCAAATAATTTCACGCAATGTAACACAACAAGCCTATTGAGCCATTAAACCAACATGTATAAATCATTACCCAAACGCATCATAAACTAAGAACATGCATAATGAACAACCTAAACATGCTTTAACAAATAAATAACAAACTAAATTAAACCATGCTTTAAATAATAAACAAATAACAAACTAAATTAAACCATGCTTTAAATAATAAACAAATAACCTAAAGACTATAGCATGCTCAAATACAAATTTGGATGAGACGAGATACGTGTATCTTAAGTGGTACGTGGCATTGTATCCCGAGTGCAGACCATACTACCGTCCATTCGGAATCGGCTATGGAATTTACGTCCGGGTTTCCATCCGATATACCACAAAAGGGAACACATATCCCGCTCATCCAACAATCACATCATGCTTCAAACGACTCTCATGCAATTATATATCAAAATAAATAAAACAAAAATAAAGAAGATAAGTAAAAAGGTGCCCTCAGGTCTAACCTCTTTTGTCGTCTAAGAAAGGGCGTTACACGTCCGTTGGAAGGGAGATTGATCCGATGCTTTTCCAATTCGTCTACTCAACGTTTTCCCTCGTTTTTTTGATGCTTGGGCTGCTGTTTTAAGTCCGTTTCGCTGCTGTTTCGCTGCTCCGTTTCAGGTCACTGTTTTGGTCGTTTAGTGGACTGTTTTGGGTGATTTTGAAGGCTTAGGGGGGTGCGTTTGTAAGGATTTTTTAGGGAAACTTTATGGAGGTTTTTGGGATGGTGTTTAGGTGATTTTAGGACTGTTTTGTGGGCTAAGGACCCAACAAAAACTGACCAGAACAGAAGGTGAACTGCGGCAGTTCACAGGTGCAGTGGGGTGTTTTCAGGGACTGGTTTGGGCGCTGATTTGGAGCTGCTTTTGGGGGGTATTTTGTGCGACTTTGGGGCTGTATTTGAGGCTTATTTTAAGGTGTTTTAGGGCTGTGAATGGTGTCTGGAACTCGGCAATGGAGGGCTGTGTTTTTGGCTTGGGCGTGAAAGGGGATTGGTGAAGAAGAGGAGATGCGGCAATGGAGGTGTCTTGGCTTGGTGTTGCGGCAATGGAGGCTTTAAGGAGGGCCTTGGGCGTGTGATGGAGGCTTCACAAGGTGCTTGGACGTGCTTGAGAGAGGGATATGTGCTAGGGTTATGAGGGGTGGTGAAGGCCTCTTTTTATAGGCAAAGGGAGAAGACTTTCCTTATTTGATTAGGAAAGAATCTCCTAATTGGTGTCTAACAAGGAATAGATCTCCTAATTTGGATTTGTGATTGGATTTGATTTGGTCAGGGATTTGATTTGATTTAGGCATGTGTTAAATGTGATTTTGGCTAAATAGGAAGGCTATGGGCGTGAGTTTTGGTCTATGGGGCGTGGGCTTGGTTTGTTGGATAGGCTTGGATATTTTGGGTTTGGTAAGTGGTTTGTGGGGTTTTGGGCCTAAGATAAGCTTTGAAACGGAAGTCCAACAAGCAACCAAAGCTCAAACAACGAGATTAAATCCATCAAAAATTCTATTTTCCAACTTTACCCTTCCAACGTCCGTTTCCGGCGACTTTCATGACTAAAGAGGTAGTTGCCTCCATACGAGACTCATCATTGGGCTGATATGCAAAAATGCAATGCCTACAGGAAGGAAGGAAAAACTCTAAAATTAGCACCTCATCGGATTCGAACTCACTAGCCAGCCTCAGATTCGCTAAGTCAGTTTCTGTTTCAAACCTCAGCCTCGGCCCATCAACCCAGCCTCGGCATAAATCCATCCACACGCCCAAAGCCCATGTGGCCCACACCAAACACCACACAAAGCCCATGCAGCCTACGCCAAATACCACATAATCGGCCCATAAACCCCATGCAATCCACATGTCCAAATCCCCTTATCAACACTTTCCAATTTAAAAAGATTTGGATCCCATCCTTGCCAAATTAACAAGATTTGAAATCACCTCATCACCAAATTTAGAGGATTTTATTCCCAAAATCAGTTGACAATATATCTCCCAAATCAACATAATTTGTTTCCCTATTTGGAGATCCTTTCAAAATATTATAAAAGTGACACTTTTTAATCATCAAATAGGGGCATCTTTTCTTCACCTTGGACGGCAAACACACAAAGAACCCTAGGCTCTTTTCTTCTTCTTATCACCGAAAAAAACAGTAAGCAAAGAACAACCATCACCGAGAGAAAAACAAAAAAAAATAACCATCCTCAACGTGAACCAGAGACCAAAAAACAACAAGAAAATCACCCAAAAAACAACCAGAAAAATCACCCAAAAATAACCAGAGTCCAAAAAACAACCACAAAATCACCCAAAAACAACCAGAAAACCATCGAACAAACAACCAACAACCGAGACAAAAAAAAAACCAGAAAACCACCGAAAAAACCACCAAAAATCGAGACCAAAAAACACCAGCCATCACCGAACAAACAACCAAAACCGAGGCCAAAAGCACCAGCCATCACCTAAACAAACAACCAAAAAATCGAGACCAAAAACAACCAGCCATCACTGAATAAATAACAAGAAAACAGCAGCCAAAAACAACCAAAACAGCAGCCAAAAACAACCAAAATAGCAGCCCAAACACAACCAAAATAGGAGCCCAAAAACAACCAAAACAGCAGCCAAAATAACCGAAAACAGTGAGCAGAAACCGAAAAAAATAACTAGAAAACATTGAGCAGAAACCGAGAAAATAGTAAGCAGAAATAGTGAAACAGCAAGCAGAAACATTGAACCAAAGATCCTTCCAGCGACGGCCTAACGTACTTCCGAGAAAGCAACTTAAAATGTAAGACCTGAGGACACCCTTACCATATTTATTTTATAATTTCGGACGCTGCATGCCTGGCGGGGTTGAAATACGTCCAGCCGGGTATGCGAAGTCCTACATTAAAAATAACCAAATTTTTGGTCACATTCTTTTCTTTCTTCGGCATTTTGTTATTTATTTTTTTTATCTATTTAGTGCTATCTTTTTTTTATCTATTTATTCGCTTTTATTGTCATTGTATTATTTCACATTTATTTTGTTTATGTTTTTCATGTTGATAATTATACGCATATGGATGGTTATATTTTTATATCTGTTTTTATTGCATTGATGATTATGTTGTTGGAAAATTATGACCTATAGCGTCACTATTTGTACAGATCATGGTGTTGTTGTACAAATTAACTATGTGAAAAAGGAGATTGCTCTCTTATCATTTGTGATTAGATCACCTAGATGTATAAATGATAGGAGGTCCTTATGATTTGTTCCTGGATTGAGAATGATATGAGACAGTATCAATCCACGAAGGATAAATCATTAAATATCCCTAGTCAGAGTATTATCCAGATTGGACATCGATAAATACGTAAGAGACTAGTATTACACTTGTGCGTGTTGTGAGGGCATAACATCATAGTTCTCATATATTTGGGTATAGGATACTCATGCAAGTGTAATAGGAGGTTGTGTTTTACCGATGGTACGGGAAACAGCTTCACTCTGGATAGACCCCCTCGGAATTCCATTGGTAGTATGACTATGTGTCTATGGAAGTCCGAAATCAGGGTAGGTGTATTTGGTTTTAACTAGAGACTTGCACCGCTAATGCTTGCGATAATCAATATACTTTGGCTGTGGTCGTTCAGGGCTTTAACCGGTTTCTGTGTACGCCTCTTCTGGGTATATCGAGAATCGTAGTGTGTTGGGTGTGATGTCAAGACGGAAGTATCACTCCAGTCATATGGAGATGATGATCGCATAGGGATATAGAACTGGTTCTCTAAAAAGGTTGCAACCGTCGGGATAATATGACTTGGTCATGATTATCCGATAATAAATAGACTAGTTGCTCATAATCTGATATATGCTTCGTACGGGGCAGACAATGTACCAGCCCCAGGCCTTGCATGTGATCATCCGATGCTGGATCGAAATACGCAATACTACGTATACTACGCCTGATATAGATCCTATATTCCTGTAAGGATATTTCTGGAGAATTGGGTAGGCATGGCGCTTTGCTAGAAGCCAACCTTGTCTTGTAAATCGGTAAAAACGTAGTACTAGGTATTTACGTGTTCGGATAGTCCGACAACCGAATTTACTGCCAACATATCCGGGGATCTCATGGGTCGCTTCCCGAAGATTCATCGATGACGTATGACTCGCACTTTTAATTAATCTGGGATTAATTAGATGAGAGAGAAAATTAATCTGGGATTAATTGCGGAGATATTTTATCTGCGATAAAATATCATTTAAAGAGAGATAACGATTAATTTGGAATTAATCGATAAAATTAATATATTCGATATATTAAACGAAATTGGAATTCGACGCGGAATTAAAATTAGATTTTAATTCGGGCGAACGAATTAATTTAGAATTAATTCGTTAGCGACGTGAATAGTGATTTCGCTAGGCATAATCATTTAATTACGTCGCAACGGAAAATTCGTTAATTTGGAATTAGCGAACCCGAGCCCAAGATTATTTGCGAGCGCATTCGCATTTCGAATTCGAGTGCGGCACGCAAGTCAAATCAAGCGTCAAATCGCTAGTCGCATTTAGCGTCACATCATTCGTCAATCAAGTGATGGATGTCTTTCACTTTGAGTGATTGACGCCAGTCACTATTCACTGATTGATGGGAAGTGATGTGTGTGGTTGATGGCAAGAATTTATGGCTTGATTTTGAAAATCAAAAGTTGTATATGTTTTATTTTTTATAGAAAACAATTAACAATTACACAAATCTCTCTCTCTCTTCCAACTTCTCCCTCTCATCTCACACGCCCATGCAAGGGCATTTCTTCACTGGTTTTTGCTTGGCAAAACCGAGAAGATGGGAAGCAAAGTGTGGTGTTTTGTGGCTAAAACATCGAGAGCTAGCACTCCGAGAGACATGCGAAGGTGATAGGGAAGTCCACCCATGATCTTGGAATCGTTTGACGAAGCTTGGAGCTTGACGAAGGACCAACAATGGCCGAAAATGGAGACACCACAGCAGCTCACTGCCGCGACTTCCAGTGGGCAGAAAGTTGATTTTTATTCGTTGCCATGTCACTCAACCGATCGATGTGAGTATTCCGCAACTCCCTCATTGTATTCACACATGTATTTTATGCTTGTTATTCGATCCTTGGGACCGTAGGAACTCTAACAATGGTATCAGAGCGATTGAAAAGCATGAAATTTGATTAGGGCTTAAAATTTGGGTAAATTGTATTTGAGCATGTTTTAATGAAATTGGATGAATTAGTATGCTTAAATATGTTTTAATTGAAGATTTATTGGATCAATTTGTTGAAAAATTGTTTGGAACATTTTTCCCCAAATTTCTTGTGTTGGCCGAATTGGTCATGAACCCTAATTGTCTTGGATTTAGATTTTTTGATTCATTGGATGTGTTGGAAATCAATTGGGAATATTGATTTAATGTTGAATTGAATTTAATTGGATTGAATTTGATTTGGACATAAAATTTCCCCTTGGCCGAGAGCAATAAAGCATGTATATGGGTTTGATTTTTGTTAAATTGTGTTGGACATGAATTAATGATGATAAGCATGATTAATTAGGCTAATTGGTGTTTTGGAAATTTTAATTGGGTAATTAATTGTGTTATACACTTTGTGTAATTAAATTCGGAATTTGGAATTTGTAATTTAATTATATTGGGCCTAATTTTGGAAATTGGACTTTTAATGTTGTAAATGGGCTTATTGGGCTTAGTTGTACTAAGTTTGGTTTAGGCTAAATTGGTTGGATCCAATTAGGCCCAAAACCGCTTCCATAAAGCCCAAATGCGACTAATGGACCTTTAAAGTTTAATTGGGCCTAATGGGCCTAAATTGATTTCTGGGCTTATGGGGTAACTCCCGGATTGGACTTTGGTTATTGGGTTCGACCCGAGTTGACCAAAAGTCCACGCCTTCAAGAAATTAATTAAAAGTCCATTGGACTTTAATTAAATTAACGTTGGACGTTAATCGGGCTTTGAGACCCGAAACGATTAAATTTGGAATTTAAATTGTAAAGGTTTATTAATAAAGTGTAATATTTAATTTGGAATTAATTAGCGAATTAGTATTAAATACATGTTAAATTGGATTTAATTATGTAGTTTAATTTAATTCGAGAATTCGTACTTTGAGTACTTATTCGCAAAACGAGTTTGACTCGAGCAAAATCAAATCGTTGTTTGAACATTGGATGATCACTAATTATCAGATTAATTAATTTGATTAGATTGATTGATAGCATGCTTGTGTGAATACATGGTTGCGATGCATGAATAATGTATATCAGATGGATATTAGATGGGTGGGGCAATTTTGGAAATTGTAATAAATTTGATTTATTAATTGGACCTGTGTGTCCAGCCTTATTACCTCCTTATTCTTTGTATTCTCTTCTCACATATTCCCCTCAATGTAAATGAGGTTTCTTTAGAAGTGTAGTGTAACGGGTAGAAGAAATATTTGTGCTAGCGGGAGAAAGAAAAAGAGAGATTTGATCTAGGATCAATGTGTAAAGTATCCATTCGCATATCATTATTATTTATTCATATGCGCTTTATTATGTGTTTAGAATGCATGTTTAAGGGTGTATGATGATGAGACCTTAACAAAGATAATAAATTGGTTGCCAATTTGCACACGAAAAACCCTCGCAAAATATTAAGCGTTTTGCCTTCCATTGAGTGATTCTTACTCAAGATCCAAGACTGGCATTGGCTTGTTGGCCAAAGTCAAGGCCTTTGTCCGTCGAGGATGTGTTTGAATCACGAGAGCTTTGTTCCATATTGGTTTCTTGTCCAAGTTGTGGTTTGTTGGCCAAAGTCAAGACCATTTCTTGTCTATCGACATTGATTACGAAGTTTTCCATGGTCAATGGGTCGCGCTTAACTGGGATCACTAAGTTTGTTGTGCCAAAGCCAAGGCTTAATTGATTCAGAGGAAAAAAGTTAGGTAATATATTGGATATATTGGCATATATAAGATAATGTTTCGGACTTGGATGTCCCCCTACTGGATCTAGGAATTGGATTTGAACCAATTGATCTTAGAGATCTACCTAGTTAATTATCATACAATTTGTTGGCCAAATTCAAGATTGTGTGATATTTAACGGGATCCTAACCCGCTAGGAAACACGGTTTCCCGAGTACTCGACAGAGGGTTAGAGGCTCGCCGAAAAATAGTGGGAGGCAAAAAATTGAATTTGCAATATTCGTTTAATTACTTGCCATACGCGCTCAAACAAATATCATTCGTCAAAAATAATTAAATGTTAGTTGGACTGATATTTAAATCGTTGTTTTAATTAACAGTTGGATTGTATTCAAACTATTCATTTATAGTTGATTTTATAATTGGATTATAGTAATCAATACAATTGATTTTAATCTATTAAATTATAGTTGATTAAATAGTTGGACTATAGTAATCATTATAATAAATAGTACATATATCGTTGATTAAATAGTTGGACTATTAGAATCAAGATAGAAATTGAAAGATTGACATTTAAAACATAATCCTAGGGAAAATGTATTTAAATGGTTTAATTTTCAAATTGGGAATAATTTCAGGATCGTCCTGGAAACTAATAAGTTACTTTATTTGATAAAATAACATATTAGGCCTAAGCCCGGAGTTAAGCAAATAGTCGAGCATAATCTTTGGAAGATTTATGTAATGATAACTTAGGTGCTTAATCCATTAAGCTTGTCGCATTAGACTCCTTAATTTCTTAATCAGAAATAATGATTAGATCCTTATAAGTATGATATTGAAATTGAAGGATCTTCATAAATCTATGCTTAGATTTTAGAAGTATTAAATTGCAATAAATAACTCTTGGAGAGTTAATGACTAATCTCAATGAGACAAAGTCAAAGTTTGCAATAAGGAAGTAGCGCAAGGCGCACTTTACTTCGATATTCTAGAAACCCAAGGCTTGGCCAAAGGCTTCTTGAATATGGAAAAGGGCAAAGGCAAAATCATTATAATCTTCTGGGAAGATAAAGGACATATCCCAAAATGTCTGCCTAAATGTGGCAAACAGGATCGCGGAAGCGTGACTGCCGTTTGGACAAAGCAGACATGAAGGAATTGAAGATAGGGCAAGGCTCTGACTTCAAATATGTTTGTCATAAATATGTTCAATGCTAGTATTGAAATTGGATTTTAAATACTTAGTGGGATACATAAATATGTACTGATGTTTAGAATCTGCTATGAGCAGGATACTGACTTCAGTTGAGATTCAATCTGCGAATTGGAAACGGGACGAAAGTCACTGTTTTAACCGTAGATATCTAAGTTTAGGAACTACATTTGGGTGTGTACCTAAATTTGGAAACTGTTATAATGTAACTAGTTTGACTAGAAACATTATCTCTATATCAGTGTATAACCCGCTGCGGGTGAACCTTTATATTCTAGAACACTAAAGTGTTTCATTATATAAAGATGATATTGAGATAAGCACATTAGATGTGAATAACAGAATTTATATTTTGAATATAAATAAAATCTCAAACATATAACATGACAAACAAATAGCTCGAACTGATTTGATCAGATGAAACATATTGTGGCATTGTTGTCTGGGACACAATTAAACAAGACTCGTATATCCGCACTTTTGAAGAGTGGGTACTAGGACTAATTAGATTCCATTCAAATAAAGTCTATGAATCTAGTTTATTAGGCAAAGTGCCTATAACACATTTACTTGGTAAAAGTGTAAATGCCACCAATCCGTTAGCCCTTGTTCATAGTGAAGCTAGTGGGCCCATGTCTAGCTAGGCTAGATGTGGATATGAATATTTCGTGACCTTTACGGATGTGGCATCGCGTTATGGTTATGTGTTTCTTTTGGAACACAAATCGGAAACTTTTAAAGTTTCGACACGAAATAGACAAACAGATCGGCTAAAGTATTAAACTGTCACGGTAAGACCGTAATGGAAAATACTTAAGTAATAAGTTTCTAATATACTTGAAAGAGTATAGTATTCTTTCAAAGAGGACTCCTCCCGGAACACGTCAATCATGACGGTGTGTCCGAACTGAGTAACCGAATTTTGTTGGACATAATAAGGTTAATAATGAGTCGCTCTGAGCTACCATTTCCTTCAACGGATAAGTATTTAACAGTGCAGAACTTATTTTGAATAAGGTTCCATAAAATCTGTTTGACATACTTCATATTAAATATGAACAGGAAAGAAACCAGGTTTCTCATTCCTGAATATTTGGGAATGCTAGGCATATGTTTGGATGATACCAAACTAAAACCCAAATTGGATAAGTGCCAATTGTAGGTTATCCAAGGGATACCTAAGTATAGTACTTCTACATCTCACAAGAGAGAACAATTAGATTGTTGCTCGCCATGCGGTTTTCCTAAGAGGAATACCGATATGCAGTGGTAAGTGGGAGGATAGTAAAACTCGATGAAAATCAGAGTAATACTATTCCTAGCACCGATATTCCTAATGGAACACAAATAGTTCATCAAGGATGAAACTATACCAATAATCTTCGAATACACAAGAACCGCGTAAGTCAGAGAGAGTCAGAAAACAACCTGGGGTATGGGTTTCTGATCTCACCTCATAAAGATGTCAATCTTATTGAGGTATACCAACTGACTACGTATGAGGAAGTGATACAAGGTATCGACTCCGTATTATGGCAAAGTGCCATGAATCCGAAATGGATTCCATGTATATCAACTTAGTTTGGATACTAGTTGATGTACCGCAAGGCATTGTGCCTATTGGTACACTATTAGTCTTCAAGGAAGACATACATGGAAGGAAACATACCAACGTATAAAGCTAGGCTTTTAGCGGAAAGGTATCGTTATCAACATTGTGTTGATTACGATTCAACATTTTACTTGTTTCCATGGTAAATCCATTTGGATAATGCTTGCTAAAGCTGCATGTTTCATTTATGAAATATGTCAGCTTAACGGGAAAATCGCTTTCCTGAAAAGGAAACCTTTTTGGAGGATGTTTACAATATCATGTCGGTTTTGTCGTACCATAACAAGCAAACAAGGTTTGCAGGTTATTTGATCCATGTTTGGATTGAAGCAAGCATTAGGTTCTTGGAATTATCGTTTTGATGTAATCATAATAGTTTATGATTTAATTCAAAACGAAATGATTATTGTGTATATAAGAGGGTTAGTGGGAGCGCACTGACAGTGGTTGTCCTATAAATAATGATAATATGTCATTTCTTGGAAATGATATTCCCATAATTATAATCGGTGAAAGCTTGGCTTTCGAGAAAATTCTTCGTAGAATTCTTGGGAGAAACAACCTTTATTCTAGGAATAAAGATCTTATGGGAAAGATTTAAAGTTGTTAACATTCTCCGAGAAACCGTACATTGAAAAATGTACGTGACCTGGTGTCTCATACGCTTTGAGCATATGAAGTCACAATCGGGCCAATCCTAGTGATAGTCACTGGATTGATGTTAAGAACATCTGTTAGTATCTTAGAGATCTAAGGATGTTGTCTTAAACTATGGAGAAGGAGAACTTGAAGTGACTGGGATCACTGTTGCAAGTTTCCAAACCGATAAAGACGACTATAAGTCGCAAAACGATACTATACAGTTTGAATAACGGAACAGTGAGCTGGAAATCTTCCTAGCAAAACACTGTTACCGAATAAACAACATATGCGGGTTATTGTTGCAGTTGAGGCAGCAATAGAAGCCTTCTGGGTCAATAATAAATCTAATTAGATTAGATATATTTCTGTTAGCAGCTAAGCTAGGCTTCAGCACAGGCTAAAGAATTAATGGTCTCATCAACGATCCGGATACATACTTCGATATTCATCTGATTCGTTTAGATCATACATCATGGCGATGTGATGATCGAATAAATCGCATCAGATGATAATCATGCAAATCCGCTGACGAAAGCCTTTTCTCAGCAGTTTGAGCCAACCGTACATAGTTCGGGTGTAAGACACTCGAGTGACTGGCTATAGGCCAAGTGGGAGATTGTTGGACAATTATGACCCATAGAGTCACTATTTGTACAAATCATGGTGTTGTTGTACAAATTAACTATGTGACAAAGAAGATTGCTCTCTTATCATTTGTGATTAGATCACCTATATGTATAAATGATATGAGGTCCTTATGATTTGTTCCTGGATTGAGAATGATATAAGACACTATCAGTCCACGAAGGATAAATCATTAAATATCCCTAGTTAGAGTATTATCGAGATTGGACATCGATAAATACGTAAAAGACTAGTATTACACTTGTGCGCGTTGTGAGGGCATAACATCATAGTTCTCATATATTTGGGTATAGGATACTCATGCAAGTGTAATAGGAGGTTGTGTTTTACCGATGGTACGGGAAACAGCTTCACTCTGGATAGACCCCCTCGGAATTCCATTGGCAGTATGACTATGTGTCTATGGAAGTCCGAAATCAGGGTAGGTGTATTTGGTCTTAACCAGAGACTTGCACCGCTAATGCTTGCGACAATCAATATACTTTGGTTGTGGTCGTCCAGGACTTTAACCGGTTTCTGTGTACGCCTCTTCTGGGTATATCGAGAATCGTAGTGTGTTGGGTGTGATGTCAAGACGGAAGTATCACTCCAGTCATATGGAGATGATGATATCGTATGGATACAGAACTGGTTCTCTAAAAAGGTTGCAACCGTCGGGATAATATGACTTGGTCATGATTATCCGATAATAAAGAGACTAGTTACTCATAATCCGATATATGTTTCATACAGGGCAGACACTGTACCAGCCCCAGGCCTTGCATATGATCATCCGATGCTGGATCGAAATACGCAATACTACCTATACTACGCCTGATATAGATCCTATATTCCTGTAAGGATATTTCTGGAGAATTGGGTAGGCATGGCGATTTGCTAGAAGCCAACCTTGTCTTGTAAATCGGTAAAAATGTAGTACTAGGTACTTACGTGTTCGGATAGTCCGACGACCGAATTTACTGCCAACATATCCGGGGATCTCATGAGTCGCTTCCCGAAGATTCACCGATGACGTATGACTCGCACTTTTAATTAATCTGGGATTAATTAGATGAGAGAGAAAATTAATCTGGGATTAATTGCGGAGATATTTTATCTGGGATAAAATATCATTTAAAGAGAGATAACGATTAATTTGGAATTAATCGATAAAATTAATATATTCGATATATTAAACGAAATTGGAATTCGACGCGGAATTAAAATTAGATTTTAATTCGGGCGAACGAATTAATTTAGAATTAATTCGTTAGCGACGTGAATAGTGATTTCGCTAGGCATAATCATTTAATTACGTCGCAACGGAAAATTCGTTAATTTGGAATTAGCGAACCCGAGCCCAAGATTATTTGCGAGCGCATTCACATTTCGAATTCGAGTGCGGCACGCAAGTCAAATCAAGCGTCAAATCGCTAGTCGCATCTAGCGTCACATCATTCGTCAATCAAGTGATGGATGTCTTTCACTTTGAGTGATTGACGCCAGTCACTATTCACTGATTGATGGGAAGTGATGTGTGTGGTTGATGGCAAGCATCTATGGCTTGATTTTGAAAATCAAAAGTTGTATATGTTTTATTGTTTTTAGAAAACAATTAACAATTACACAATTCTCTCTCTCTCTTCCAAATTCTCCCTCTCATCTCACACGCCCATGGAAGGGCATTTCTTCACTGGTTTTTGCTTGGCAAAACCGAGAAGATGGGAAGCAAAGTGTGGTGTTTTTGTGGCAAAAACATCGAGAGCTAGCACTCCGGGAGACATGCGAATGTGATAGGGAAGTCCACCCATGAGCTTGGAATCGTTTGACGAAGCTTGGAGCTTGACGAAGGACCAACAATGGCCGAAAATGGAGACACCACAGCAGCTCACTGCGGTGACTTCCAGTGGGCAGAAAGTTGATTTTTGTTCGTTGCCGCGTCGCTCAACCGATCGATGTGAGTATTCCGCAACTCCCTCGTTGTATTCGCACATGTATGTTATGCTTGTTATTCGATCATTGGGACCGTTGGAACTCTAACATATGTATGTTATTATCCTTTGCGGTATATCGGATGGAAACCCATACGTAAATTTCGTAGCCGAATCTGAATGGACGGTAGTGCAGTTTGTACTTGGGAAACAACTCCACGTGCCACTCGGGAAATATTCATATATACGTGATTAACCTTTCTTTTTATTTGCTATTTATTTATTGACACTTTTTTTTCTTTTGATTGTTTATTATAATTTTCGTTATCGCATCTCGTATTTCTTAATTTAATATGCTTTTATTATTTCTATTAATGTTTATTTGAATTATCTTGCATTAACTGCACAAGACTTGGCTATACCATTGTGTGAACCTGTCCTTTATACTGGCATAAGTAAGGGACCATTCTGAACCCAACGGTTTAAGGTCTTCCCTTGCGAGGGGTGAGTACGGCCTTAAATCTTTCCCAATTCACGTTGGGTGGCGTCTCATTTATTCTCCGGTTTAGTCCCCCACGGGCTACTACGTACTCTCTACGGGCTACGAGCCCAATAGTGTCCCGGTCACCAAACATCATAGGCATAGCGGTAAACTCCGCTTCGCTCATACACTCATCTATTTGTTGTTGCAAGCCAGTTATCTATAAACTGGTATCTCCATTGCTGTTGTTTCTTCCTATTGTCTCAATGAAAACACCAATTGTTAGGTTTTGATTTCGAGATTAAACCCACAAAACTCTCCAAATTTCTATTGTTTGTAGCAAAATGATTATTATTTCACTCCATACTTTTGGTAAAATAATGTCATTAAAACAGTAATATAAACACGCAAAACAAACAGATCAAATTACCCAAAGTAGATCTAGATGCAAAACCCTAAAACCAGAAAACTTTGTGACAAACCAGAAAAGGAAGATTACAGAAGTGTCCAAGTCGAGATTATCTCTGTTCTTAAGAACTTATTGGCCCGTCACAGGTGCTCTACGGTTTCTTCTTGCCAACGTTCTCCCAGGATAACTTGGATGCTACTTGTACAAGGAGCACTCCTTCACAAGTTTATGAACAAGGAAGATGATGATACTCTCTCTCGAAAACAAAACAAAAAACCAGTGTCTCTTGTTTAATTCGGATATTTTTCCTCTGTCTTTGTAATCAATATAAAGTCACCTTATATAAGGCATGTAAGGGTGCCAATGGGCACCCTTTGGGTTGGGGTGCAACCCTCCAAAGGGATATACCCCTTACAAGCACCCTATGATACCAAAGGACAGATTTACCCTTAATGAATTATTGTGAAGAATTTCCTACAATCCCCCACAATTCTTCAAATATTCATGGAGACACTCGAGAGAGTTACCAAGAACTAAAGCTGCATCGAAATAGGTAGCTTTCGCCTTGAACCTTTCCTAGTGAGTGACAATCGGATTTACTTGGCAAACCAGTGACCCATAGTCTTGAACTGTTCTGCCGTTGGTGTAAACCAAGACAATTGCCAACACACAGCTTTAATTCGACCATTTTCCCGTTCTACGGTTGTGTTCATTTTGGCCCTGAACAACGGTCCTGGATTCATCAAGTACTTTAGGGTAACTCGCCTTTAAAGGTTCCCATGGAAGCGGCCTCACTTCTTACTTGAAATAGGTGATCTGCTATGAAGAGGTAATCTGTCTTTACCCCCATTAGGACTCATCTCCTAATATAGTGATAATTAAAAGCCTTAGCTTATCCTAACCAATGACAGACAGCACTCAGCGTCATTATCGGAATGGGAAAGAGTACGAAACTCTTCAGTGTTTGTTTTGAATTGCACAAAATTTCTGTTGTCCCTTTTGAACCTAGATCTTGGGATCTCCAGTCAACTAGGTTGGGTTTCCACAGTGGCAATTCTTAGATTATAGGCTTCAAGCCCATTCCCCTCGATGACTTCTCAACTTGCTCTCGAGGTAAACCTTTAGTTAGTGCATCCGCTAGGTTTTCCTTCGACCTGACATAATCGATCGTTATTATGCCACTTGAGAGCAGTTGACGTATGGTATTATGTCTCCGACGTATGTGTCGAGACTTACCATTATACATTGTATTTTGGGCTCTCCCAATTGCCGATTGGCTATCACAATGTATGCTAATCGCTGGCACCGGTTTGGGCCAACTAGGAATATCCTCCAGGAAGTTTCTAAGCCATTCTGCTTCTTCCGCTGTTTTGTCTAACGCTATGAATTCTGATTCCATAGTAGACCGGGCAATACACGTTTGCCTCGAGGATTTCCATGACACGGCTGCATTACCAAGTGTGAAAACAAATCCACTCGTGGATTTGGAATCCACCGTATCAGATATCCAGTTAGCATCGCTGTAACCTCTAGTACAGCAGGATATCTCTCGTAATGTAGCCCATATTTTGAAGTTTCACGCAGATACCTCAAAACTCTTACTATGGCTTTCCAGTGGTTGTGTCCTGGATTGCTCGTATATCTGCTAAGCCGATTCACAGCTTGAGCGATATCAGGTCGTGTGCAATTCGTGAGATACATCAGACTTCCGATGATTCTCGAATACTCTAGTTGCGATATACTTGAACCAGTATTCTTTGATAAATGAAGAGTTAGGTCTACAGGGGTTCTAGCTACATTTAGATCCCCTTTGATATATTTATCGAGTATCTTCTCAATATAATGAGTCTGTGATAATATATATCCGTCTGATGTCCTAGAAATCTTAATCCTTAGGATTACATCAGCTATCCCCATATCTTTCATATCAAATCTGCTGGATAACACGTTTTTGGTAGACTGAATCATTTCATGATTACTACCAATTATCAGCATATCGTCTACATAGAGACACACAATGACATATCCCTTTTGAGTTGATTTAGTGTACACACACTTATCACACTCATTGGTTTTGAACCCATTTGACAACATTTCTTTGTCAAATTTCTCATGCCATTGTTTCGGTGCTTGTTTTAATCCATACAAGGATTTTACAAGTTTGCACACCTTCTGTTCTTGTCCAGGAACACAAAACCCTTCTGGTTGTTCCATGTAAATTTCTTCATCCAATTCACCATTCAAGAATGCCGTCTTTACATCCATTTGATGTATTTTAAGACCAAATATAGCTGCTATGGCTATGAGCATTCTTATCGATGTGATACGAGTCACAGGTGAATAGGTGTCAAAGTAATCAAGGCCTTCTTTTTGTCTATAACCTTTTATGACAAGTCTTGCCTTGTACTTATCTATTGATCCATCCGTTTTCATCTTCCTTTTGAATATCCATTTGTAGCCCAATGGCTTACAACCTGGTGGAAGATCAACCAACTCCCAAGTATGGTTCTGTAGGATTGAATCAATCTCACTATTTATCGCCTCTTTCCAAAGAGGTGCCTCAGGAGAAGACATAGCTTCTTTATAGCTTTGAGGCTCATTTTCTAACAGGTATGTCAGAAAATCGGGACCAAACGACTTAGACGTTCTAGCTCTTTTGCTACGTCTAGGCTCGATTGTCTCAGTATTAACACGTTTATTTGATTCTAGGTCAACCTGATCACTGTCCTTGACAGCGTCGGTCGTTCTTTTGGGAGACACTGTGCGCTGTCTTTCCTTACAAGGAAACGTCTCTTCAAAAAATGTCGCATTCCTTGACTCAATTATCATTTCCGGATTGATGTCAGGAATCTCCGACTTGTGTACCAAGAATCGATACGCACTACTGTTGCGAGCATATCCAATGAAATATACAGTCAACAGTTTTTGTCCTATTTTAACCTTCTTAGGTTTAGGAACCATTACTTTGGCAAGACACCCCCACACTTTGAGGTATTTGTAGGAAGGTACGAAACTTTTCCACAACTCATATGGTGTCTTGTCCAACCTTCTGTGAGGAAGTTTGTTAAGAACGTAGTTCGCGGAAAGCAGAGCTTCCCCCCACAAGTTCTGGGGTAGTCCCGAACTTGTCAACATGGCGTTCATCATTTCCTTCAACGTTCGGTTTTTGCGTTCCGCAATTCCGTTCTGTTGAGGAGAATAAGGAGCAGTGGTTTCGTGAATAATTCCGTGCACAGAACAATATTCACCGAATGGTGAAACGTATTCACCGCCTCTATCACTCCTGATTCTTTTGATATTCTTGCCAAGTTGGTTTTCAACTTCGTTCTTATAGTGTACGAAGCTCTCAATTGCTTCAGCTTTGCTTCTCAGAAAGTACACATAACAGAATCTTGTGCTGTCATCGATAAAAGTGACAAAGTACTTTTTACCGCCTCTTGTTTGCACAATATTCATGTCACATACATCGGTATGTACAAGTTCCAGCGGTTCAGAACTACGTTCTATAGAATGAAATGATGTTCGATGCATTTTTGCTTCAACACATGCTTCACACTTATGTTGGCCATCAATAGCAAATTTAGGTATAAGGTCCATGTTAATTAATTTACGCATAGTAACATAATTAACATGTCCTAACCTCTCATGCCATACATTTTGTGACACAATAATATAAGCAGACGAACTAGCTTTATTAATAGCACGGTTAACAGTCATTACATTTAGCTTAAAAAGGCCCTCAGTCAGGTAACATTTTCCTACATACATATCATTCTTTGTCATTACAAACTTATCAGAAACAAATACAAACCCGAGACCGAGTTCTTCCGAATATCTGGAACATGCAAACATTATTATATGTAAGCTCCGTTCCGGATATCATTTTCAGAACTACTGTGCCTTGTCCAACCACTCTAGAGGTAGACGAGTTTCCCATTGTCAGATGATCGCCGTCATCGACCTTTCTGATACGAGGAAAACATCTTGCTATCAGCACAGATATGACGAGTAGCCCCAGAGTCTACCCATCATTCTCTCGAATTCCCAACCAAGTTGGCCTCAGTTACCACTGTTGAGAGATTCATTTCTGAAATCTCATCAGTTAACTGCTCATCTTCAGTGACATAAGCCTCATATATCCTGCCATTGTCCTGAGATATCTTGTTTCTGCAGTCCTTTGTCATATGACCGCTCTTTTCACAGTTGTAGCACTTCCTATTGAACTTCTTGTTCGCTTGGGAAGAATCAGCTTCACTGTTCTTTCTTTTCTTGCTACCCTTTACATCCTCAAAGATGTTGGCCTTAGACTCCATAGTCTTGTAGCTGGCCTTCTCGGACATCATGTTGTCCCGTTCGATTCTCAATCGAACTCCAAGGTCTTCAAGGCTCATCTGCTTCTTTCTGTGTTGCAGATAGCTCCTGAAATCCTTCCATGATGGAGGCAACTTTCCAATTATGATGGCAACTTGAAACGTCTCACAGAGTTTCATTCCTTCATCCAGTATTTCATGAATGATCTATTGTTGTTCACCCAACTGAGACATCACCGTCCTTAAAACTACCATCTTGTAGTCCAGGAACCTACCAACGACAAATCTCTTTTGTCCGGCATGTTTTGTACTTCTTCTCGAGAGATTCCCAGAGAACCTTCGCAGAAGTCATGCCTTGGTACACATTGTACAGGGTATTGTCAAGACCACCCAAAAAGTAGTTCTTGCATAGGAAGTCTCCAGACAACCAAGTCTGTTTTCGCTCTTCCTTGGCCAATTCAGATTCACCCTCCACAGGACCCGGAGGATCTTTGAGGAATTTAGCCAACTGAAGAGTTGTTAGGTAGAACAGCATTTTGCTCTGCCACTGTTTGAAACTTGCCCCACCAAATTTCTCCGGCTTTTCTCCGTGGGAGACCGGTATTCTTTGATATTTCCGCTAGCCATTTGTAGCTGGAAAATCAACAGGGTCAATTAGTCTACGAAAGACAAATTGCACAACGATCAACGAATGATCTTGTTCAAAGTGATATACGATAAATGTAGATATATATAATTCAATCAAGATTGGATGGAATTACTTGTGTATTATTACACTTTAAATTCTCAACCAATTATGCAACAATCAAACAATTTCAACTTTATCACTATGTGTATGCTTGTGATAATTGAACAACCTAATAATAACTTAAATCTATACTACCAAGATTAATGTGTTAACAGTATATGACTTACCAAGTTAATATTATTTAAGTTTGCAGTTTATAAGAATTACAGGACTATTTCGTTAGTGTCGCGTTCGTATCTACGTTTGAACGAGACTGTCCAGTGTGTGTGCGTTCGTGTTACGTTTGATAACGCGTTCGAACGATGTGTTTCCAGAGAGTTCACGTTCCATTTAGAAAAACCGTTTTTACATCCATTTGCCAAATCTCGTAGTCATGATACGCAGCTATAGAAAGAAAAATCTGAATAGACTTAAGCATTGCTACTGGTGAAAAAGTTTCATCGTAGTCGACGCCAGGTCGCTGCGTGTAACCTTTTGCTACCAGTCGGGCCTTGTAAGTTTCAACCTCACCGTCGGGCCCGTGCTTCCTCTTGTAAACCCATTTACAACCGATAGGAACAATTCCTTCGGGAAACGGAACCAAGTCCCTCATGCATTGAGTCTAACTCGGATTTCATGGCACTTTGCCATTTCACGGAGTCGATGTCCAACATTGATTCTCTATAGGTGAAAGGATCAGTCTCTTCAAATAAGAGAACATCTAGACTTTTTTCTTGTATCAAATACAAGCGTTCAGGAGGTCTAGATACCATTTCTGACCTACGGAGTGTGTGTGTTGAAGGTCCTTCATCTACTTGAACTTCAGGTTCCTCCGTCGGTTCGTTTTTTTCAGGTTGGACTTCATCAAGTTCAACCTGTCTACGATTACCACCTTCTGACAAAAATTCTACTTCTAGAAATTCTGCGAAGCGAGCTACGAACACATTTCGATGCTCGGTATCATAGAACAGATATCCCCTCGTATTCGAAGGATATCCGAAAAACCTAAAATTTTGCCCTCGAGGCGAAAGCTTATCTTGCTGAGTCACTCTGACATAGGCATGACAACCCCAAACCTTAATGTAACTAAGATTTGGTCTCCTACCGAACCATATCTCATACGGTGTCGTAGGAACAGCTTTTGAATGAATCTTATTCAAAAGATGTGCATCTGTTAAAAGAGAGTAGCCTCATAAGTAATAGGGCAAATCTGTGAAACTCAACATTGATCGGACAATATCCAATAAAGTCTGATTTCTCATCTCAGACATTACATTGTGTTGTAGAGTACCTGGAGGATTATATTGAGCGAGAATCTCATTCTCCTTCATATAATCCATGAACTCACCACTCATATATTCACTGCCTCGATCAGATCGAAGGCATTTAATATATTGGCCAGTTTGTTCTTACTTCATTTCGGAACTCCTTGAACTTTTCAAAGGTTTTCGATTTATGTCGCAACAAATAGACATAACCGTATCGTGACAGTTCATCGGTAAAGGTAACGAAGTACGAATAACCACTGTGAGCAGTCTGACTTAGTGGACCACATATATCAAAATGTATGAGTTCCAGTAAGTTAGTGGCGCGGTGTCCAACACCAGAAAATTGGGCTTTGGACATCTTACCCTGAATACACGATTCACAAGTTGGATAGGATTCAATGGTGAGATCTGGTATCAAACCATTTCTAACCAATTGGGTAAGGCGTTTAACGCATATATAACCTAGTCGCATATGCCAAAGTTCAATATTATTAATTACAGGTAAGCTACGTTTATTAATTCCAGTGTTTAAAATATCTTTTGAAGTTTGCAATGTATAATGACCATGCTTATTTGGACAACAAAGGATCTGAATATTACATTTATCATACAAATACAAAGAACAGTTCTTAATATTAATACGAAAGCCTTATGTATCCACTACAAAAAGTGATATAATATTAGCTACACATCCAGGTACAAAATAACAATCATTTAACAAAAGTGTCCCTTTCAGCAAAGGGATCTCCCATACTCCCACTGCAACTACATCCAGTGAGTCTCCACTCCCGAACCGCAACTGCATCTCTCCAGGCTTCAGTTTCCTACTTTTCTTTAGCACATGAAACGAATTGCAAATGTGAATGGGACAAGCAGAATCTAAAATCCAGGTGGATGTAACGGCTTTACAAGCCAAAGATATATCAATAACTGGAAAAATAAATGTACCTGATGTTGATGCTCTCTCCCTCCTCAGCTGGGCAATGTAGTCATGACAGTTCCTTTTCCAGTGCCTGACTTTGCTGCAGTGATGGCATTTGTCTTCAGAAGCCCTCTTGGGCTTTGCTATCTTTGCATGTGGTTGAGGACCGAGACCCTTCTTCTCATTCCCTTTCTTCTTCTTTCCCTTTGACCAAGTCTGGGAAGAAGCAGAAAGTGAAGAAGGTCTTGAAGGGCGAGTCAGTACTCCCTTCTTGAGGTCCTCTTCCGCCGTGAGCAACATCCTATGCAGCTTTTGGTAGGTACAGATAATCCCATTCATGTTGAAGTACATCACGAACTGGCGATAAGAAGCTGGGAGCGAACCAAGAATGACACTCCTACCGAAAATGTCATTCAGAATGAGATTATGTTGCCTTAGTTGATCGATCAAATCGATCATCTGAAGAACATGTGGGCTAACAGCTTGCCCCTCATCCAACCGCGCATGGAACAATTCCATTGCGACCTTATGAACAGTAACTTGTTCTTGGTTCTCAAACGATTGTCTTAATCGAGTCATCATAATATACACATCTGTCATGTCATAGTATTGTTTCTTGAGCCCCGGTGAAAGCGAACTTAAGATGTATGATTTAACTTTTAAATCATCATCCTTCCAAGCTTGGAAGACTTCGCGTTCTTCCGGTGTAACATCCCCTGCCACAGCAAGGGGCAGTTGACCCTCAAGAACATATCCCAATTTTTCGGAGTCGAAGACAATCCTCAAATCCAATTCCCAATCGGTGAAGTTATCAGCGCCTTTGAGTTTGTTCGTATCAATCATACGCGCAAACTGATTTGTGGATGGTGCCGCCATCGCAAATCTATCATATAGATTACGAAAAACGGTTAGTAGAAATTAAGCAGTTTCATATAATATCATAAGCATAAACTAGATCATGGATTTTTAATCTAAAAATGCCCCTCCCACTAAATCATGCAATACTGTAATCCCCAAACAGAATACAAAGATTTAATAATTAAATTAATTACAAATAGTGAAAAGTGGATCCCGTGAATATATTTCAGCTCACAGCAGAGGCACGGTCTCGCCTACGTATATTCATCAGGTAGATAATTCATTTGTCAATCATTCACTAGTGACTCCTGGGTTTCCGGTCCTGTTCTTTTCTCATTGTCGCTGCTAAGGCAGGCCCACAAGGAGACGTACCAAGGTTAAACTCGTCAATGATAAACTCAAGTTACTTGCGTAACCTTGACAGCTGGGGCACGTTCAGGATTCCGCTTTCGCTTGAATTTATCCAGTATCTTATATACATCCGGTATAAATAAATCTCTATCGCCTACACCCTCACAGCAGAGGCACGGTCTCGGATGTAGTCACGGAGAAATATTCATAAACTGTATTGACAAGACGGACCACATAACATGCATCAAATACATAATTACATTTAAACATTATTAATTAGGGATTTTCCGCTAAGTGTCATACACCCTAAATCTAATCAAATTAGATTAAAACATGCATGTATAAAGTTAAGAAAACATGATTAATCATTGAATCAATGGGCTAATCATATTAGGGGGCCTAGAATCAGACTCGCTCTGATACCATTTTGAAGGGGTTTTATAACGGATATCCCGTAACGCAGCGGAACAGTGGAAAATAAAAATTTTCCAATTTCAAAAAAAATTTCTCGGATTAATTAAATAAACTCATTTATTTAATTACCCAATTATAAAATTATGAAATATTACACAACAAATCATATTTTTGTGGAATTACCGAATTACCCCTAAACATTGCATTTTGTTCATTTTAATCTGAAATTGTTCGAAACGATTTTGGATGATTCTAAATCATTACAAATATGAATTTAACATGTCCTACACATTGAAATTCAAATTGCAACAAAAATTCCCAAAAATTGGACCCAATGCCGACAGCCTCATTAGTGGGGAAATTGTGCATTTTGCACTTTACATGTTCAAAACACATGAAGATGAAATCCAATCAACCCAATATTTTATATTCATCATATAAACATCCATATACACCATATACATGAAAAGCCTCAAATTTGGAGGTGGTCTTAAAACCTAATTTTTCAATTTCATCAAATTGGACAAATTAGACCAAATTAGTATAATCCAATACTTCAATCATGTTTCTTTCACACCAATCAAGCCTCACCACAATGAAACAACTATAGAACAAATCTAGGTCATTTAAGAGTGGGTCAATAACTCTAGAATGGCAACTTTGATTTCTAAAGAATCAAAAGTAAGCCTTTGAAACCATTTCAAGGCTACTTACATGCTTCAGTCTTTTATCCAAGTTCTCAAACAAATAAACACAAACTTTAAGTGTAGAAAGAACATCAAAGAATCACAAAATGATGCTAAGCTAGTTAGAAATAATTTCCATGTTGAAGGTTTTGAAGAAAGACTTACAAAATTCAAGATTTTCCAAGCCTTTACAGTTTAAACTTCAAGCAATGCTCTCAACTCCTTTTGTGTTTTATTTTGTGTATTTAAAAACTTATGAAACCCTAAAAATGAAACAAACAATATATACCTCCAATTTAGGGCATGGCCGAATTTGGTAGTAATAGAAATAATTAGATATTTCAATTGGTTTCATTTAATTAGTTTTATCAACTTGTTATATTTAATCATTACAAATTAATAACTTTATAACAAGTCAACAAAGGCAACTAAAGCCATTAAACAAAATATCACAACTTTAGGATATTTGTATCTTTAAATAAATTTAATCATTTAACAATTAAATAATTAAATAATTATTTAAATACAAATATATTAAATATATGTATTATATTTAGATTAAATATCAAATACATATATATTTATGATATAAGTCAAATATCTCAATTTGATAATTAATTAATGTGCATTTGATAAAATCTAACATTAAATGCAAATACACAAAAATTTACGAATTGACTATTGGCTCTCTACACATGTAATTTTCGTTTAACCTTTAAACGACTTTATAAACAATCAATATTATTTATAAATGTTGCCCTAGTGCTCTACGAGTATATTTCATTAGTGAGACTCTAGATTCAGGTATATCCGTCACGAAATCCAATTTCGTGTCCATAATTTATCCACCAGTAAATTATGACGAACACGGATAAACTCACTGAATCATACAGGTCGAGGTCATGGAAAATGTATAATTCCTCTGTCATAGGTATCCGGATATATCCCAGAGATATAGATGTAAACGTCAAATCTCGATAGAGATTATCCCATCGACGTCTCCATTATCTTGGGCTTTGCTATCTTTGCATGTGGTTGAGGACCGAGACCATTCTTCTTCCCTTTCTTCTTCTTTCCCTTTGACCAAGTCTGGGAAGAATCAGAAAGTGAAGTAGGTCTTGGATGGCTAGTCGGTACTCCTTTCTTGAGGTTCTCTTCCGCCGTGATCCTATGCAGCTCTTGGTAGGTACAGATAATCCTGTTCATGTTGAAGTACATCACGAACTAGCGATAAGAAGCTGGGAGCGAACCAAGAATGACACTCTTACCGAGAATGTCATTCAGAATGAGGTTATGTTGCCTCAGTTGATCGATCAAATCGATCATCTGAAGAACATGTGGGCTAACAGCTTGCCCCTCATCCAACCGCGCATGGAACAATTCCATTGCGACCTTATGAATAACAACTTGTTCTTGGTTCTCAAACGATTGTCTTAATCGAGTCATCATACTATACGCATCTGTCATGTCATAGTATTGTTTCTTGAGCCCCAGTGAAAGCGAACGTAAGATGTATGATTTTAACGTTTAAATCATCATCCTTCCAAGCTTGGAAGACTTCGCGTTCATTCCGTCTAGCATCCTCTGCCACAGCAAGAGGCAGTGGACCCTCAAGAACATATCCCAACTTCTCGGAGTCGAGGACAATCCTCAAATCCAATTCCCAATCGGTGAAGTTATCAACGCCTTTGAGTTTGTTCGCATCAAGTATACGCGCAAACTGATTAGTGGATGGTGCCGCCATCACAAATCTATCATATAGATTACGAAAAACGGTTAGCAGAAATTAAGCAGTTTCATATAATATCATAAGCATAAACTATATCATGGATTTTTAATCTTAAAATGCCTCTCCAACTAAATCATGCAATACTATAATCCTCAAACAGAATACAAAGATTTAATAATTAAATTAAATACAAATAGTGAAAAGTGGATCCCGTGAATATATTTCATCTCACAACAGAGGCACGGTCTCGCCTACGTATATTCATCAAGTAGACAATTCATTTGTCAATCACTCACTAGTGACTCATGGGTTTCCGGTCCTGGTTGTTTCTCGTTGTCGCTGCTAAGGCAGGACCACAAGGAAACGTACCAAGGTTAAACTCATCAATGATAAACTCAAGTTACTTGCGTAACCCTGACAGCTGGGGCACGTTCAGGATTCCGCTTTCGCTTGAATTTATCTAGTATCTTATATACATCCGGTATAAATAAATCTCTATCGGCTACACCCTCACAACAGAGGCACGGTCTCGGATGTAGTCACAGAGAAATATTCAAAAAATGTATTGACAAGACGGACCACATAACATGCATAAAATACATAATTACATTTAAACATTATTAATTAGGGATTTTCCGCTAAGTGTCATACACCCTAAATCTAATCAAATTAGATTAAAACATGCATGTATAAAGTTAAGAAAGCATGATTAATCATTGAATTAATGGGCTAATCATATTAGGGGGCCTAGAATCAGACTCGCTCTGATACCATTTTGAAGGGGTTTTATAGCGGATATCCGGTAACGCAGCGGAACAGTGGAAAATAAAAATTTTCCGATTTCAAAACTTTTTTCTCGGATTAATTTATTTAATTAATTACCCAATTATCAAATTATGAAATATTACACAACAAATCATATTTTTGTGGAATTACCGAATTACCCCTAAACATTGCATTTTGTTCATTTTAATCTGAAATTGTTCGAAAAGATTTTGGATGATTCTAAATCATTACAAATATGAATTTAACATTTCCTACACATTGAAATTCAAATTGCAACAAAAATTCCCAAAAATTGGACCCAAGGCTGACAGCCTCATTAGTGGGGAAATTTTGCATTTTGCACTTTACATGTTCAAAACACATGAAGATGAAATCCAATCAACCCAATATTTTATATGCATCATATACACATCCATATACACCATATACATGAAAAGCCTCAAATTTGGAGGTGGTCTTAAAACCTAATTTTTCAATTTTATCAAATTGGACAAATTAGACCAAATTACCGAACAAATATTTTTGGTAAATTAAATACTGAAATTACCGAACGAATATTTTTGGTCGTTAAATTTTGGTATTTACTGACCGAATATCGACAAAAAATGATAAAAATTACCCACCGATTACTGACCAAAATGTTACCGACCAGATTTCTAATCGGTTTTTGGTCAGTAAATACGGAGCTAAGGATTAATTTGGCGTCATTTTATTACGCCAACAACTATTGATCGATTATTCAGTCAGTAATTATTAATAAATAATGATTGAATATAATTCGGTCGCTAGAATAATATTAATTATAAATAAATAAATAAAATAGATATTTTACTGACCGAATTAAGCTTCAGTCAGTAACTTATACATTTTACCAACCAAATTATGGGTCGGTCGGTAAAAATAAATAAATAAATAATAAATAATATTATTATTAGTTTACCTTATTATTATTATTACTACTACTACCACCTCACCATTACATATTATAATAAGAAACTTTAGTGGCAATTATTCTACATATTTAATCTTGAGGTCAAGAGTTCAAGTCACACCAATTGCATCAATTTGTAGAATTAAATATGGATTGTGTGGGTTTAGTATGGGCCCGCTCTTGGGTAGTATTAAGGCTCAAGTGTGGGGCCCATGATAGGCCCTGTATTTTTTTAAATGCAGTCAATTTACCGATCGAATAAAGTTTCGGATGGTATAGTTTATTGACCGAATTACAATTCGGTCGATAAAATCTAATTATTTATTTATTTTACCGATCGAAATATAGTCGATCGGTAAGTTATTGATCGACGCTATTTCGATCAGTAATTTATCACCGAAGAATCAAATAGTCGGTAATTTCCAATTTTCTTATAGTGATTGATCATATATTGAATCCTAGTATATTATGAAGATTAATTTGTACTTCTTCCTATATATGACTAAGAGCATATATTCATATTGCTATATGTTTTTGAGCATGAAATGGAGGACATCGAACAATAATTTTATTGGAAACATTGAATATAACACAATAACGTCAAAAGATTAATGTAGTCAATCTCACATAATGGAAAAAGACTTTGTTCGATTTAGATTTTAGAATAGATACAATATATTTTCTGATGTATGTATTTAGATGGCATCTAAAATAATTAAACTTTTTTTTTAGACATATAAAACAGATTTTTTATTTTATTTTATTTTTTGCAATATTTATTATTATTTAGACCCTGAAACTTTGATAAAGTTATTATAAATGTAATGAGATGAATACAAACGCCAAAAAGAGACAACTTAATTATGTGACAACTAGAAGAATAATAGAATATATATATGTGAATAATTAAGGATCATCTTTTGATTGATTTTGATAGAAATATAGTAATGCTTTCGTGTTTGTGGCAAAAAAAAAAAAAACAAAAAAAAACAAATGTAAACGACAAGCACATAACAAAAGAGAGTTCAATATTAATTAAGAAAAAGAAAATACTTCTCATTCATCGACCGTTTATTATTCATGATTCATGATATCAATGATTTAGAAATTGATATACAGTCACTTTATAACTACAACTCCCTCATAAGATAAGAACCAAATAAAATAACTAAAAAAATACAGATTTTCAATGTAATAAAAATTGGCAATGGCATGTGTCTGGTGGCAAGCAAGAGAGGGAATGGCTGCCCAATCTTATTGAGATTGCCAACCTAATTATACACAAAAATAAATAAAAAAATAAATAAAATGAGTCGTCTCTGTCATCAAACTAATAATATTCTAAATAAATTTGAGACGAGTTAGATCGTAAAGCATGCATGAGTGATGGGTTCCACTATCAATATTCATTTTCTTCTAACTAATTTTAAAATAATGTACAACTTAGTTCTTCATCTAAAATGTGATATAATTTGTTTCCATCGTTCAATCTGTTATTATATAAATATAAATATGTCTTTGTATCTAGTGATTTCAAATTATTATTATTATGTGAATTTTTGTTTCTTTAGATATTCTTTATCTGCATAAGTAATTAATGTAATTTCTTGTCTTATTTTAATTAAAAACTCTATACCGGTGTTAGATTGTCCTAAATTTATCAAGAAAGTTATATACTTACCATCAATGCAGAACCAGACTAGTGATCTAAAAGGTTCAATGAGTCAGTGGTTTGACCGGTTGATCGAAAAAATCGATAGAACCAACATACGTCATAAATAATTTTATTTAATTAAAAATTATAACAAATATTAAATTATAATTTTTTTTTTTTTTTTGAAAAAAAATTGAATCAATTCGATCTGATTTATCAACTTTTATCAAATTGATCAAATTTTTACTATCCAATTTTTATCACTTAACCGAATACCGTTACCGTTGCATTCTCAAGTGTAAAATTTGGAAATGGGGTAGCTTCTAGATTGAAGTGACACCAAAGATCGAAATTTATTGGCAAGATGCAGGAACCTTGTATGAAGAGAATGTTGCTATGTGTGCAATTGGGGTCCACTTAAATGCAAATGAAATTCTATAGAGCATCATCCACTTTGTGATTATAACAAATGACATCTCTTAACTCGTAGAAGATTTTTTTTTTGATATAGACACTTATGTTAAAAATAAAATTATGAAAGGGTTAAGATTTTTCAATTAAAAATATGCAAATCTTTACCCTAATCCGTCAAATAACATAATATCTTGATAGTGAAGCTCAATCCATTAATGAGATACCACTCTAGAAGATTTATCATTCTAATCTTATGTCGAGACTTATGCACCAATTTTGAAAAATCAGGACTTCGAAATTTGGCACCTTAAACCAGAAGAGACGACAATACATTACCAATGGGGTAGGTAGGGTCATCACATTCCTCAAGCTTGGAGTGACTCCTTTTTTATTTGTTTTTTTTTAAAGAAAATAAAAGTAAATAAGTAAATGACCAGTGAATGTGATTTCATTGCTTTGATCCCAACACATCACTTGGCTTATGGAGTCAAACTTGTTAGCGACACAATCGCGTAATGGATTTTGATGATGCAACGAGAGTGAAGACTTCGACGTGCTTTAACAGGACATTACAAAAAGATGATAATGAAGTCAAAATGTTGATGAAGAGCTAAAATGAGTTATAAGATGATTAAGAGAACAAAGAAGTAAGAGCCAAGCAAGATAATGATTAAGAGCTAAATCTAATTGTAAGTGAGTTTATTCAAATGATCTAAAGCTCTTAGGAATCATACATTTTGCATCACTTGTATTTAAAATGGCTTAGAATGCTAAAAGAATCATCTGCACTTTATTTGTACCAAAATGAACTTCTTGCACAAGTGCATCAGTAAATGATCTTCCAAAGACTAGAAAATGGTTTAATTAAACATCAAATGATATACCAGTAGATAGATATGTGTCTCTATTTTTCTACGGTTCAAACGGAACACAATTCCGATATATAGAACTTTTGCTAGAGCCATTTTACTACAACATGTTCATATGTGCGTTTTCTGCATATATGTCACATTAGAGAAATTCCATAAAATTAATATTAATGTTTTTGAAGCTGAAATTTTTATAGAAGATAGATTTATGTGTCTAGTTTATGTAGAAATTTACGGATCATGATTTGGAATTCTCTAGAACAAGTTATGGCCAAATTACCGAGTGCTGTCATGATGGACTGGTCATCAGAAACTTGCTGAGACAGGCATACCGGTCACCATACCGGTCCCATACCGGTCTAGACAGGCATACCGATTACATACCGGTCATCATACCGGTCAGAGCTGAATTTTTTCATACATTCTGTAACCGGGCCAAACCATACCGGTATTCATACCGATTATTATACCGGCCTAACGTATACTTGTTCAACGGTAATATAGCCGTTAGTATCCGTTGGAAACCCAGATCAGTATACCGATCTACATACCAGGGACCATACCGGTCTCAGCATAAAGTTGGGACTACTCTTCATTTTCTATATAAATGAACCCCAACTCATTTGCCTTGGTTAGAGACATCATAATACATCTTCATACATTATCTAAGGCAAAAATAAGAGTGTCTTAAACCTTCTTAATCTCAAACACTCTCAAGCTCACACACTCACCTTCATATCATTTAGTGAGCTTAGATCACTTGGGTTTGCAACTTACATAATCTTCATTATATTTGTGAGTGCCCAA
Organism: Zanthoxylum bungeanum; assembly: GCA_019454045.1. Classification (NCBI taxonomy): domain Eukaryota; kingdom Viridiplantae; phylum Streptophyta; class Magnoliopsida; order Sapindales; family Rutaceae; genus Zanthoxylum; species Zanthoxylum bungeanum. The sequence continues at coordinate 17,773 of SKCR01035295.1, read as the reverse complement.
GTATGTTTTAAAATCTTCTCATACAAAAACACTTGTGGTTGTTAAATCTCATCCGTTGGGTAGTTGTAAAGGTTTGTGAGTAAGCCTACGAACAAAACTCAAAGTTGTAAAAGGTTCATAGTGTACCTTTATGGAAAACTCTTCGTTGCGAATGAACCACGGAAACTCGATTCTAGTGGAAATCTTCAAGCGAGGCTTGGGGGAGTGGACGTATGAGTTATTAATTGGAATAGAGAAAATTAGCCTAAGTGTCAATTTGGTAATAAGAGCTAAAAATTGGTAAATATTTATTAATTCTGCATTTATAACAATAACTCAATTCACCCCCCTCTTGGGTATAGAGATTGCTTGTACTATTGCTTCTAGGGAATTTCAGTTGGTATCAGAGCGAGGTTTTCTCTACAAGACTTAACCGTCCGAGAATAGATCATGGCATCTACAAGCAACTCGTCAAATCTTGCCGAAAGATTTTCAACGACTAGACCTCTGTTTTACACCAGAACAGACTACAACTATTGGAAGATGAGAATGTTGAATTATCTCCTTGCCGTTGATCCGCAATCTTATTTGGTTATCACACGAGGTGCAAAAGGACCAACGAAAAATGATAGCAATGGGGTTGAGATTCCGAAGCCAAGTTTAGAATGGAATAGTGAGGATTTAAAACAAGCCTCACAAAATATTAAGGCGCTCAACCAACTTCTATGTGCCATTGATCAGGATCAAATAAACAAACTTCCAGAGTGTGGAAACTCATATGATTTGTGGAAGTCTTTGGAAATGATCAACGAGGGCACAAGCCAAGTAAAGGAATCGAAGATCAACCGGTACATGTGCGAATTGGACAACTTCAAAATAGAATCCGGGGAAGAAATTGATCACATGATTTCAAGGTTTACGGTCAACATCAATCATTTGGGCGCTTTGGGAAAAGTCATTGGGCCATCCGATCAAGTGAAGAAAATCTTGAGATCACTCCCTAAAGAATATAAAAGCTATATCTCCTCCATCAAATAAGCAAACGACATGAATACCTTGAAGATGGACGATTTAGTCGGTAAATTGCTTGAATATGAATTGGAGATCAAGATGGATAAAAAAGAGGAAGATAAGAAAAGGACAAGGAAGACATTGGCATTAAAAGCAAGAAGAAGAGACGACTCAAGCTCAAGTCATAGTGATAGTGATGATGAGTTAGCTCAAATAAACAAGAACTTCAAGAAGCTCCTCAAATCCGTATAGAAAAAGGGAAAATCAAAAGCGGATGATAAGAAAGAAGAAAAATGACCGCGGAAGAACAAAAAAATTATTTGTTATGAATGCAACAAACCGGGTCATATAGCTATGGATTGCCCATTGAGGAAAATGAAAGGAAAATCAAAGAAAAAGGCAATGAAAGCAACTTCAACTTGGAGTGATAGCGATTCTAGCTCATCCCATGAGGAAGGGGTCCAAGCCAAAGAAAGAACAAACCTAGCATTCATGGCAATCGAAGATGATGATTTCTTCTTTGAAAATGAAAAAGAAGAAGAAAATGTATGAGAAGAGGTACACAATTCTCAAGACTATGATGATTTACTTAATGTCTTTAATGTATTAAAAGAATTATGTGATGTGCTTAAGAAGAAATTAAAATTGGTCAAAAATGAGCATGCTACACTTAAAAATGATCATGCATGTTGTATGGATAAATTTCATGTTTTAGATAATGAGAAATATATAGGGTTATACCCAGAAAGAGGGAGTTGACTATAAATAAACTTTCTCGCCAATAGCCATGCTTAAATCCATCAGGATTCTTCTTTCCATTGCCGTATATTATGACTATGAGATTTGGCAAATGGACGTCAAGACTACATTCTTGAATGACAATCTTGATGAGAGTATCTATATGGTACAACCAGAGAGGTTCATTACCCAAGGTCAAGAGCAAAAAGTTTGCAAGTTGTAAAGGTCAATTTATAGACTTAAGCAAACATCTAGATCTTGGAACATAAGATTTGATACTACGATCAAGTCTTATAACTTTGAGCAGAACATCGATGAGTCTTGTGTCTACAAGCGCATCATTGATGGGAATGTGGTTTTCCTTGTGTTATACGTTGATGATATTTTACTCATTGGGAATGATGTAAAGATATTATCGGATGTGAAAATCTGGCTAGCTAACCAATTCCAAATGAAAGATTTGGGAGAGGCAAGTTATGTACTTGGGATCCAATTATTCGGGATCGTAAGAAACGACTATTAGCAATATCTCAAGCAACCTATATCGACAAGATTCTTATACGATTCGGTATGCAGAATTCCAAGAAAGGTAATTTACCTTTCAGGCATGGAATTCATTTGTCTAAGGAACAGTCTCCTAAGACACCTCAATGAGTTGAGGAGATGAGACATAGACCATATGTTTTAGCAGTTGGAAGTCTTATGTATGCTATGTTATGCACGAGATCGGACATCTGTTTTACAGTGGGAGTGGTCAGTAGGTTTCAATCCAACCCAGGATTAGATCATTGGGTAGCGGTGAAACATATTCTCAAGTATCTTCAGAGAACGATAAATTAAATGCTTGTATATATAAGTCAGTATATGATTCTGAAAGGATATACAGACTCTGATTTTCGAACGGATGTCGATTCTAGGAAATTAACATCTGGATCAGTGTTCACCCTAGGTGGTGGGGCTATAGTATGGAGGAGCATAAAGCAATCTTGTATTACTGACTCCACCATGAAGGCTGAATATGTAGCAGCTTGTGAAGCAGCTAAGGAAGCAGTCTCGCTCCGTAAGTTCTTGGCAGATTTGGAAGTTGTTCCAGATATGGATAAACTGCTCACACTTTATTGTGATAATAGTGGTGCAGTGGCGAACTCCAAAGAACCAAGAAGCCACAAGAGGGGTAAGTATATTGAGAGAAAATATCACATTATCAGGGAGATAGTGTAGATAGGAGATGTCGATGTCACACAGATTCCATCCGCAGACAACCTGGATGATCCGTTTACAAAGACCTTATCGACTAAAGTGTTTGAAGGTCACCTAAAAGGGTTTAGGATTACATGACATGTCTCATTTGCTCTAGTCCAAGTGGGAGATTGTTGGGATTTATGTCCTAAAGCTTCATGTATTGTAAAACAGAATTGATCATTCTAAAAATAATAAATGCATATTCATTTTATCAAAGTTGTTTGATTTATATCGCATATTGTCCAATTGTCTTGTTTACCTTGATTACTATTGTGCCTTCACACTTAGTGTATGTTTGATGCACAAGAGGGTTTATGTCTGAAGTTAGTAATCTAAATAGTCCGTAAAGAGCAAACAAATAGGGTACTTTGTTTGTGGTTTATCTATAGTTGTGGTCCATTCTATACTTGTATGGCGACCTTGATCCGAGATCGTTCATGTAGTGACATGGGAATTGAGGCACCTTGTATGATGAGATCATATAGGACTAGACTCAGATAAATCCGAATTTCTTTTAATATTCGTTAACTGAGGAAATTTATTTTATCTAATAGATGATCATATATGGATTCAATCTTAATCTTGAGTGTACTACAAACTCTTGCATGACAGACTATGTCCTTTAATTAACTATGGTGAGGTTAGTGTTGCATTCCCGGCCAATAACTATGCATTTTGGGGATATGGTTTGGTGTGTAGCTGAGAACGTTTTACGTAGATATGGAATTCACTCCTTCTTACGAGAATAAGAAGAATATCTTTTTTAAGAGTTGATTCGGGACTTGAACAATATGAGCGCTCAACTTTTCTATTACGAATAGAAAGTTTTATATTCATAATTGTTATTAATTAATTGTTCATTATATAATCAATGGTGCTTAAGAGATAAAATATTTAGAGTGGTTTAATGGACTTTTAACCCGGCTCTATTTATGAGATATTCGTGAAGGGCTATATCCATATGTAATGACTATATCGATGGACACCGAAGTTGTTCGGTTTATTTTATCCATATACGGTAACAGGAGTTCAACTTCGAGTTTTTAGTGGAATAACGCGGAGTTAATAATTCATAATATTTGATTAAAGAGTTTAATTAATATTTCAAAATTATTGGAGCTCGGAACCGTAGGTCCATTTGGTCCTCGTGCTAGCTCGATTAACTGTAGCAAATCTGATATAATTAGATTGTCTAATAATATTCTCACATAATATTTATATATTATTAATGAGATTAATAATATTTATTATCACAAATGAAAACTATGTTAAATTAGTTTACTTAATATTTTCTAGAATTTTTTGATTATGAGATAATCAAGTCTTGATTATGAGATAATTAAGTTAGTAATAATTATGAGATAATTACTATAACATAATTGAAGGTAATTTAATCATTATTGAGATAGTGATTTTTATTTACCTTGGAGACAAAGCCATATGACTTGCCATGCTCTCCAATTTATTATGTCTATTAGGTGGCTTGTATACACCTAATAGTTTTGTCATTAGCTAATCCATTCTTATGCTTTGGTATGACCTCCACATTTATGTGTTTGTCATTGAAAGAAAGCATTAGATGCTTAATGACAAAGTCCTTGTCTTTAGCTTATTATTTCTTATGCTTTGATATGACATTCACATTTGTGTGTTGGCCATTGCAAGAAAGCATTAGATGCTTAATGACAATGTTAGTTGGTTTGTGTAAGAGAATATAATCTCTACCATTTCTCTCACTTCTTAATGTTAACATTTTGCATTCATTCACACAAGTGTTGTGAGAAAGAATTTGAGAGAAAATAGAGAGAGTTCAAACATTCACAAGTGTTGTGAGAGTATTTTAAATTCCAAAAGCCAAACACCATTGTGACATCTTAATCCTCTAAACAGTTTAGAGTTTTGATCTTTGTGAGTGAAGCCAACACTTCGGTTTATTGGTTTCGAGTCATAGTTCGGCAGATCGAGTGGTTGATCCAAGCGTTGGACAACAAATGATTGATCTCGGCTACTACAACAAATGGAGAAGGCAAAGAAAATTTTAAAGATCTATACCGGAGCCGGTGCCACCATCCGCAATTTTCGCTGCGCAAAGGAAAAGTTGTTTCCTACATTTGATAATGCATCTGCAAATATTGCATCAATCACTGATTTAATAGAAATATGCGAACCAAATTTAGGCGGTCGATTTTTTCATGTTCGTTGCACATGTCATGTCCTTAATTTATGTGTTCAAGATGGTTTGAAAAAATTATCACATTTCATTGATCATATTAAGAAAACACTTAATTGTATTAGGTCATTTTAAATTAAATTAATTTTTCAATCTAAATTTTTTATTTTAAAAAAAAAACCGAATAAACTCGGAATCGGAACCGAACCGTTCGGTTCTGATTCCGATTCTGGTTCCACACTCATGGAACCGGAAACCATCCGATTTAGTTCCGGTTCGAAACCGAATCAGACCGCCGGCCAGATCTAATCACAACGACACAACTAATATAATACAGCTTGTCAGGAAAAACTAATTATACAGCTGGAAAGAAGCAATTAAAAAAAATGGCTTCTCGATATTTTATTTTTTATTTTTTTGACATTTCGCAGTCACTTTTCTAATCATTGCAAAAGAAGGTGAAAAATTTAGAAACAGCACCTGCAATCTTTTCCTTGAAGAGTCGAAATCATTAACACACGAAGCTAACTTTAATTCAGACAATCATTTTTCATTCCTGCAATGCAAGATCAAAAAGGAAAATAAAAAGCAATAAAACACTCCACACGCTTACAGACTACAGTCCACAGAAACAGAAGAAACCCAAAAAAGATATGACACGTGTGCAACATTCACGCATTGAACAGTACCAGCCTGTGAACTTAATCCATTAGACTGACTTTATATATAGTATCTCCTGCAAGGAGATTGATTATTTATTATAGTTATATTATTATATTTTAGTTTCTTTTTAAGCTTATTTTTACACACCAATATTTATATTTAATAATGTTGATGGAGATTTCTGTGACAAAGTATTTAAACAATACAATAAGGGCATATATGAAATTTCTTTTTTTGAGGGACAAGTGTTCAGAGAATATTGGTTATTCCTCGGCCAGTTATAGTGTTCGGACCTGGTTTCCCGGATATGGCTGACCAAAGAACACAGCCTGATGCAGTTCCCAGAGGTCGACAACATCAGAGCCGAGACCGACCCCTTTAGCCCGGTAGCTCGGCTCAGTTCTATTTTTCCTCCTGGATCGGGATGATGAGCTCGGATATTTTGGGTCAGGTCGGAAGCAGTTGGGGTAGTTCAGCTCGCGATTTGGCCGTGCACATGAGGCCTGACTTGTGATCGGGATAGTTTGGACTTTTCCCTCTGACATGTATCACCGCTTGAGATCTTTACAGGCTGACATCATTATTATTGAGTGCGGCAGTGTATAAAACGGCGTGATGTGACAGGAAGTCAGATGACAAATTTGCTTTTGGCGAGGAAGTTGGGGCAGAGAGCCTGTCAATTCGCCGGAAATCTGTATAGCTGACGTCAAAGAGATATTGGAATAGTGTTGTACTTTTCTTAGTATATAAAGGGATGGTAATCTCATTTGTAAGGGTTGGAAAAATTTTAATTTGAGCATTACTTGTAAGAAACACTAAAAAGAGGGCAAACAGCTCGGTTTTCTTTAGACCCTCCTGAAAAACAGGTCGGCCGAACTCGGTTTGGTAATAAAAATCATACCTCACTTTGTGCCCGTGGATGTAGGCTGGATTTACTCCGCCGAACCACGTAAAACCTTTTTGTCGATTTTGTGTTTGTTTTGTCTTTTGCTACATTTGCTTTTGGTCCCCCATAACCAAATAAATTCAAGGTTGAATGAGGATTGTCTCAGGAGAGTTATCTCGAAACTGCCTCTGGGACAAAAATCACCCGTCAACAGTTGGCGCCGTCTGTGGGGAAAGAACAAAAAACAGCTGGCGTAGTGAGACGATGGCAGAAGACGAGAACCACAGATCGTCGGAGAGTTCAACAATATAGTGGATGGGGAAAATGAAGGAAAGCACGAGAAAGGACAGTGAGTCAAACAAGACCTTCATGAAGGCCATGATGGAAAAACTGGAAAGGCTAGAAAAGATGAACGATGAAAGGTTGAAGGACTGGTTCAGAAAAGAAATTAGAAAGTGGGAAGAAAACATGAAGGCATATAAAAGAGATGGTCAGGACGGAGAAGGAGCCTCCCCCTTCACGGAAGAGATCTTGTCAGCAGTAGATCCCAAGAATGTGAGTAAGATTTCTTCTTTCTTAAATAAAAATTTGCTTATGCTTGTTCATTATGGCCCAAATAGTGGTCGAGATGTGTTTTGATGGCTCGGGTCTGCTTTCGTACCGCAGAGTCCAATTTATTTTTAGGTGTTTTGATGGCTAGGGTCTGCTTTCGTACCGCCGAGTCCGATTTGTTTTGATGTGTTTTGATGGCTCGGGTATGCTTTCATACCGCCGAGTCCGATTTGTTTTGATTTTTTTATGGCTCGGGTATGCTTTCGTACCGCCGAGTCCGATTTTTTTGATGTGTTTTGATGGCTCGGATATACTTTCGTACCGCCGAGTCCGATTTGTTTGATTTGTTTTGATGGCTCGGGTCTGCTTTTGTACCGCCGAGTCCGATTTGTTTTGATGTGTTTTGATGGCTCGGGTCTGCTTTCGTACCGCCGAGTCCGATTTGTTTTGATTTGTTTTATGGTTCGTGTCTGCTTTTGTACCGCTGAGTCCGATTTGTTTTGATGTGTTTTGATGGCTCGGGTCTGCTTTCATACCGTCGAGTCCGATTTGTTTTGATGTTTTTTGATGGCTCGGGTCTGTTTTCGTACCGCCGAGTCCGATTTGTTTTGATTTGTTTTATAGCTCGGGTCTGCTTTCGTACCGCCGAGTCCGATTTGTTTTGATTTGTTTTATGGCTCGGGTCTGCTTTCGTACCGCTGAGTCCGATGTGTTTTAATTTGTTTTATGGCTCGGGTCTGCTTTCGTACTGCCGAGTCTGATTTATTTGATTTATTTTGATGGCTCGGGTCAGTTTTCGTACCGTCGAGTCTGATTTGTTTGATTTGTTTTGATGGCTCGGGTCTGCTTTCGTACCGCCAAGTCCGATTTGTTTTGATTTTTTTTTATGGCTCGGGTCTTCTTTCGTACCGCCGAGTCTGATTTGTTTTGATGTGTTTGATGGCTCGGGTCTGCTGTCGTACCGCCGAAGCCGATGTGTTTGATGGCTCGGGTCTACTTTAGTACCGCTGAAGCCGAAGGTTTTGATGGCCCTGGTCCGCTTCAGTACCGTCGAGGATGAAGGTTTTGATGGCTCGGGTCTGCTTTAGTACCGCCGAGGCTGATTTATTTTTATGGCTCGGGTCTGCTTTAGCACTGCCGAGGCCGAAGGTTTTGATGGCTCGGGTTTGCTTTAGTACCGCCGAGGCCAAGGTTTTGATGGCTCGGGTCTGCTTTAGTACCTCTGAGGCCAATTTATTTTGATGGCTCGGGTCTGCTTTAGTACCGCTGAGGCCGAAGGTTTTGATGGCTCGGGTCTGCTTTAGTACTGCCGAAGCCGAAGGTTTTGATGGCTCGGGTCTGCTTTAGTACCGCCGATGCCAAGGTTTTGATGGCTCGGGTCTGCTTTTGTACCGCCGAGTCCGATTTGTTTTGATGTGTTTGATGGCTCGGGTCTGCTTTAGTACCATCGAGGCCAAGGTTTTGATGGCTCGGGTCTTCTTTCGTACCACCAAGGCCGAAGTGTTTGATGGCTCGGGTCTGCTTTCATACCGCTGAGGCCGATTTGTTTCGATGGGTTGGGTCTGATTTAGTACCGCCGAGGACGAAGGGTTTGATGGCTCGGGTCTGCTTTAGTACCGCCGATTTATTTTATGACTCGGGTCTGCTTTCGTACCGCCGAGGCCAATTTATTTTGATGACTCGGGGTCGGGTTACGTCCCACCGAGAGGCTTATCATCGGCATGGGGTCAGAGCATCTCCCCATGGCCGGATTCCTATTGGTCCATGGAGGTAACATTCCATCGGAGCCAAGTGTTATGTGTTGGACAATTGTGACTCATATCATCACTATTTGTAAAAGACATTGTGGTTTTTGTACAAATTAACTATGTGGCAAAGAAATTGCCATTTTATCATTTTGTAATTAGATTACTTGAATATATATAAATGATAAAAGTCCTTATGATTAGTTCCGGATTATAAGATATGAGACAGTATCAATCCACTAAAGGTTTAATCATTAAATATCCATAGTCGTAGTATTATCAAGACTGGACATCGATAATGCGGAATAGACTAGTATTACACTTGTGCGCGTTATGGAAGCGTAACAACATAGTTCTCATATATTTGGGTATTGGATACTCATGCAAGTGTAATAGGAGGTTCTGTTTACCGATGGTACGGAAACAGCTTCGCTCTGGATAGACCCATCGGAATCTCATTGGTAGTATAACTATGTGTCTATGGGAATCCGAATCACGGTAGCTGTATTTGGTCTTAACTTGAGACTTGCATCGCTAATACTTGCGACAATCAGTACGCTTTGGTTTTGGTCGTCCAAGGCTTTAACAGGCTCTGTGTACGCCTCTTCTGGGTTTATTGAGAATCGTAATGTATTGGGTGTGATGTCAAGATGGAAGTATCACTTCAATCATATGGAGATGATGATCACGCAGGGATACAGAACCGGTACTCTATTATGTTGCAACTATCGGGATAATATGACAAGGTCATGATTATCCGATTAAAGAGACTAGTTGCTTGTGATACGATATATGCTTCGTACGGGGCATACACAATTCTAGCCCCAGGCCTAGCATGTGACATCATATACTGGATCGCAATACGCAATACTTAGTATACTACGTCTGACAAAGATTATATATTCCTTAAAGAATATTTCTGGAGAATTGGGTAGGCACGGTGCTTTGCTAGAAGCCAACCATGTCTTGTAAATCGGTAAGAACGTGGTACCGGGTACGCACGAATTCGGATAGTCCGATGACCGGATTTATTGCCAACATATCCAGGAATCTCATGGGTCGCTTCCCAATGATTCACCGATGACGTTTGACTAGAACAGAATTAATTTAGAATTAATTATGAGAGAGGGAAAATTAATCTAGGATTAATTGCGACAAGAATTTATCTGGGATAAAATTCGATTAGAAGAGAGAAAACGATTAATTTGGAATTAATCGATTAAATAATATATTCGATATATTAAATGAAATAAGATTTCATAGCGGAATTAAAATTGGATTTTAATTCGGGCAAACGAATTAATTTAGAATTAATTCGCGAGCGACTTTCGTAATAATTTTGCGAGGCATTATTATTTAATTAAATTTGATTTAATAAAGTCGCAACGGAAAATTCGTTAATTCGGAATTAACGAACCCGAGCCCGAAATATGTTTAGCGGGCCCACTCGAATTTTGAATTTAAAGTGGGGCCCACATCAAGTCACATCACTAGTCAATCTCATCACTTTTTGGTTGATGGAAGTTGTTAGTTGGTGTTGGCTTGTAAAACACACAAGCTTATTTTAATTGATGTGTGATAGACCTTTACTAACTTTTAGAGATTTGGTATATGATATATTGATTTTGGAAAATCAAAAACAAGTAACACAACACTCTCTCCCTCTCATTTTTGGTGAAGGCCGAATACTCTCCCCCTCTTCATCTCTCAATTGGCGTGAACCTAAGGTTCATAGTTGATGATTTTTGCTTCAAAAATTTTGCTTGCTAGCACATCAAAGGAGTTAACAAAGGTGTTAGAGACACTTACCCATTGAGTTTGGAATTCAAATGAGGGCTTGGAGTACTTCTCAAGGAGGCAAAATTTTTGTATTCTCTACATCCACTTATCCGCTCAATGTAAGTATTTTCCATAAACTTACTTTGTTTATTCACATAAATTTTATGCTTAATAGATCCTTGGCATGTTCTAGGAGAACCCTACAATGGTATCAGAGCCAATTTTATGCATGAAATAATTAGGGTTCATAGACTTTATTTTAGGGATTTTGTGATTTGAGCATGATATCTTCAAATTGAATGTTTGGTTATGCTTAGATTATGATAACTTAGAGTTATGCATGATTAATTTTGAGAAAAATTGATTAGATTAATTTTCCCCAAATTAGATGTCATGGCCGAATATGATGGACCTTAGAAGCTCATTGTGTTTTTTGATTTTAGACCATTTGATGTGTTTAAATGCATGAGTATATTGATTTGTGATTTAATTGGATTGAAATCAAAATTGGATGTAAAAATGCATGAAAACCGTGAGCTATATAAGCATGGAATGAGTTGATTTTGATTCAATTGTGTTGGACATGAATTGAACATATTAAAGCATGATTAATTAGGTAAATTGGTGTTTTGGAAATATTAATTTAACTAATTAATTATGGCTAAGACACTTTAATTAAAAATTGTGATATTTGGAATATTGTAATTAAATAAATTAGTCTTCATTTTGGAATTGGGCTAAAATTATTGTATTTGGGCTTAATGGGCTTGGTTGGGCCAATTTGGTTTAAGACAATTGGATTAGATATAAATTGGGCCTAAAACCATTCCATAAAGTCCAAATATAATAAATGGGCCTTTAAATATTTAATTGGGCCTAATGGGCCAAAATTAATTTTATGGCAAATGGTGATTCCTTATTGGGCTTTGGTTGCCAAAGTCCATGCCTTAAGAAATTAATTAAAAGCCCATTAGACTTTAATTAAATTGACATTGGATGTTAATTGGGCCTTTGAGACTCATTTAGATTTGATTTAGAATCTAAGTCTAAAAGACACAAATAAATGTGTAATTATTTAATTTGAAATTAAATTAGAATTAGAATGGATACAAATTAAATCGGATTTAAAATTATAGTTCGATATAATTCAAGAATTCGCACTTGGAGTATTTATTCTTAAACGAGTTGGACTCGCGCAAATCAAATCGTTGTTTGAACATTGGATGATCATTAATTCAAATATTAATTAATTGGATTAGATTGATTGAATAACATGCTTTGTGTGAATACATGGATGTATTGTATGAATAATGTATATCGGATGAATATTAGATGGGTGAGGGCAATTTTGGAAATTATTGTAATAAATTTAGAATTTATTAAATTGGACCTGCGTGTCCAGCCTTTATCTCTTGACTCTTTGTACTTCTCTTCTCACCAATTCCCCTCAATGTAAATGAGGTTTCTTTATTGTATTATGTAATTGGGTAGAAGTTAGAATAGTGCTAGCCGGGGAGAGGAAAGAGAGAGATTTGTTCTAGGAATAATTTGTTGAATATCCATCCGCATATCGTTATTATTTATTTCGCGTCTTATTATGCTTTTAGAATGCATGCTTAAGGGTGTTTGATGAGACCTAATCAAAGATAATAAATTGGTTGCCAATTTACGCGAAAAACCCTCAAACAAATATTAAGCGATTTCCTTCCATTGAGTGGTTCTCTCTCAAGATCCAAGATTGGCATTGGTTTGTTGGCCAAAGTCAAGATCAATGTCCATCGCGGATGTGTTTGAACCACGAAAGCTTTGTTACATATCGCATGTCTTGGGCAAGTTGTGATTTGTTGGCCAAAGTCAAGGTTACTTCTTGTTCATCGACCTCGATTACGAAGCTTTCCCACTGTCAATGGGTTCCACTTAACTGGAATCATTAAGCTTGTTGAGCCAAAGCCAAGGCTTAGTTGATTCAGAGGAAAAGGTAAGGAAAATATATTGGATATATTGGCATATATATTGTATATATGTTTCGGACTTGGAGGTCCACCTACCAGATCTAGGAATTGGATGAGATCCAATTGATCTTAGAGATCTACCTAGTTAAATATCATACAGCTTGTTGGCCAAAGTCAAGGTTGTGTGTTATTTAACGGGATCCTAGCCCACTAGGAAACTAGGTTTCCTGAGTACTCAACAGAGGGTTAGAGGCTCGCCGAAAAATAGTGGGAGACCAGTATTGAATTTGCAATTTCGTTCAAATACTTGCCAAATACGCGCTTTCAAAATTATTTCGTCATTTTATATATTTATTAGTTAGACTAATATTTTTTTTTATTGTAACAGTTGGACTGTACCCAAAAATCGTTAATTGAATAGTTAGACTATTGCAATTAAGATGGCCGGAAAGATCAACGTTAGGGACATTATCATGGGCGAAAATGTCTTTAATGGTGCGAACTTTCCTGACTGGGATATGAACCTCAAGATTGTCCTGGGGCCCAAGAAGATGCTCTATACGATAGAGAAACCTCTCGGGCCTAAGCCCGGAATTGAGCAACCGCTTGAGCTTGAACTTTGGAAGACTCACAGCGATGACAACTCAACTGCTCAATCTGTCATGCTCGCTGCAATGACCCCTCAATTTCGTCGCTAGAATAAGAGATTGGATCCCTATACTATGATGGAAAAATTGAAGGACCTTCACCGATCTAACCTTAGATCGTTAAGGTATGAATTGCAGAAGATGCTCTTTCGCTCTCGAATGTCAGAGGGTACATCTGTTGAGCACCATGTGTCACAGATGATTGCTGACATCGAACAGCTGGGTCAGCTAGGCATAACCTTTGAGGCTGAGACTTCTATAGATTTGATCTTGCAGTCTCTTCCTGACAGCTGGAGCGAGTTCATCATGAACTATAATATGATGAACCAAGACCATACTCTTGGAGAGTTGATGGCAATGCTACGAGAAGCAGAAAATGAGCTTTTGAAGGGCAAAAAGCGCGAGGCATACTTCGCTTCGACATCTCAGTCTGCCAAGGCTTGGCCAAAGGCTACTGGAGGCGTGAAGAAGAAGAAGAAGAGAAAGGGCAATGCCAAATCATCAAAGTCTTATATGAAGGCGAATGACAAATCCCAAGATGTATGTCTGCAGTGTGGCAAATGGGGTCACTGGAAGCGTGACTGCCGTGAGTACAAGGCGCATATGAAGGAAGTGAAGGCGGGCAAGGCTCCAGCTTCATGTATGTTTGTTATAGAGATAAACATGTCTACTTCTAGTTTTAAAAATTGGATTTTTGATTCTGGTTTTGGTACTCATATATGTACTGATGTGCAGGATCTGCAGATTAGCAGGAGACTGACTGTTGGAAATGGGACTAGAGTCACCGTTTTTGTTGTTGGGACTTATATTTTGGAACTGCCCTCGGGGCATGTACTTAATTTATCAAACTGCTATTATGTACCTAGTTTGACTATGAATATTATTTCTGTATCTTGTTTAGCCCAATGTGGGTATACTTTTGTATTCGGAAACATATGGTGTTTTATTTATAAAAATGATATTGAGATATGTAGTGTTGATGTTAATAATGGTCTTTATATTTTGAATATAAATCAATCTCAAACATATAACGTAACAAACAAAAGACTTAAATTAAGTAACAAAGATGAAACTTATATGTGGCATTGTCGTCTAGGACACATTAACAAGACTCGCATATCCACACTTTCAAAGAGTGGGTACTTGGACAGATTTGATCCAAATTCATATGACGTCTGCGAATCTTGTTTATTAGGCAAAATGCCTAAAACACCTTTTAACGGTAAAGGTGCACGTGCCACCGAACTGTTAGCCCTCGTTCATAGTGACGTATGTGGGCCCATGTCTAGCCAGGCTAGAGGTGGATATGAATACTTCGTAACCTTTACGGATGATGCATTCCCGTTATGGTTATGTGTATCTTATGAGACACAAGTCGGAAACTTTTGAGAAATTCAAAGAGTTTTGACACGAAGTAGAAAAACAGACCGGCAAAAGTATTAAAACATTACGGTCGGACCGTGGTGGAGAATACTTAAGCAATGAGTTTCTCGATTACTTGAAAGAGTATGGTATTCTTTCACAGTGGACTCCTCCCAGAACGCCTCAATTAAACGGTGTGTCCGAACGGAGAAACCGAACTTTATTGGACATGGTAAGGTCTATAATGAGTCGCACTGAGCTACCAATTTCCTTCTGGGGATATGCATTGAACAGTGCAATACTTATTTTGAATAAGGTTCCGTCAAAGTCTGTTCAACAGACTCCATACGAAATATGGACAGGAAAGAAACCGGGTTTCTCATTCCTGAAGATTTGGGGTTGCTGGGCATACGTTAAACGTTTGGATGGTACCAAACTAAAACCCAAATCGGATAAATACCTATTTGTAGGTTATCTTAGCGAAACCAAATGATATTACTTCTACCACCCACAAGAGAGAACAAGGTATTTTTTGCTCTACATGCGGTCTTCCTCGAAAATGAATTCCTAAATGCAGTGGTAAGTGGGAGGAAAGTAGAACTCGATGAAAGTCGGAGTGATATTATTTCTGGCACCGATTCCTTAATGGAACATGAATAGTTCATCAGGGATGAGACTATACCACAATCTTCTAATACACAGGAACCGCGTAGGTCGGAGAGAGTCAGAAAACAACCTAAGAGGTATGGGATTCTGATCTCACCTCATGTGGATATTAATCTTATTGAGGAAGATGAACCGGCTATGTATGAGGAAGTGATACAAGGTATCGACTCCGCTTTATGGCAAGATGCCATGAAATCCGAAATGGATTCCATATACACCAACCAAGTTTGGACACTGGTTGATGCACCAGAAGGCGTAAAGCCTATTGGTTGCAAATGGGTCTTCAAGAAGAAGACCGACATGGATGGCAACATACAAACGTACAAAGCTAGGCTTGTAGCGAAAGTGTATCATCAACGACATGGTGTTGATTACGACGAAACTTTTTCACTTGTTGCCATGATTAAATCCATTCGGATAATGCTTGCTATTACTACATATTTCGATTATGAAATATGGCTGATGGACGTCAAAACCGCTTTCCTTAACGGAAACTTTTTGGAGGATGTTTATATGCAACAGCCTGACGGTTTTGTCGTACCAAAACATGCAAACAAGGTTTGCAAGTTAAATCGATCCATTTATGGATTGAAGCAAACATCACGTTCTTGGAACCAAAGTTTTGATGAGATCATAAAAGAATATGATTTCGTTCAAAATGATGATGATCCTTGTGTATATAAGAAGGTTAGTGGGAGCGCACTGATATTCATTGTCATTTACGTAGATGATGTATTGCTTATTGGCAATGACATTCCCATGCTACAATCGGTGAAAGCTTGGCTTTCATTAAAATTCTCCATCAAAGATCTGGGAGAAGCAGCCTTTATTCTGGGAATAAAGATCTACCGAGATAGATCTAGAAAGCTGCTTGGACTCTCCCAGAGCACGTACATTGATAAAGTGTTGAAGAGATTCAACATGGATTCTAAGAGGGGACTGTTGCCAGTGTCACATGGCGTCACTCTATCTAAGGACATGTGTCCTAAAACTCAAAATGAGAGAGACAACATGAGTCGGATCCCGTTCTCTTCTGCAGTCGGATCGATCATGTATGCCATGATATGTACGCGACCTGATGTCTCGTATGCTTTGAGCATGTGTAGTCGCTATCAGGTCGATCCAGGTGATGGTCACTGGGTTGCGATTAAGAACATCCTTAATTATCTTAGACGAACTAAGGATGCTTTCTTAATCTATGGATATGGATAACTTGAGGTAACTGGGTTTACCGATGTAAGTTTCCAAACCGATAAAGACGACTGTAAGTCACAATCCGGGTACATATTTTGTTTGAATAACGAAACAGTGAGCTGGAAATCTTCCAAGCAAGAGACTGTTGCCGATTCAACAACAGAAGCGGAATACATCGATGCAGCTGAGGCAACAAAAAAGTCAGTTTGGATCCGTAAATTCCTAATTGGATTAGGAGTAGTTCTGTTAGCAGCTGAGCCCGTTCCTTTGTATTGTGACAATAACGGGGCTATAGAGCAGGCTAAGGAACCGCGGTCTTCTCAACGATCCAAACATGTACTTCGACATTACCATCTGATTCGTGAGATCATATATCGTGGCAATGTGAAGATCGAGAAGGTCGCATCAGATGACAACATTGCAGATCCGCTGAAGAAGGTTATTCCTTAGCAAAAGTTTGAGCGACATGTACATAGTTCAGGTGTTAGATACTTGAGTGATTGGCTATAGGCCAAGTGAGAGATTGTTGGACAATTGTGACCCATAACATCACTATTTGTAAAAGATATTGTGGTTTTTGTACAAATTAACTATGTGGCAAAGAAATTGCCATTTTATCATTTTGTAATTAGATTACTTGAATATATATAAATGATAAAAGTCCTTATGATTAGTTCCGGATTATAAGATATGAGACAATATCAATCCACTAAAGGTTTAATCATTAAATATCCATAGTCGTAGTATTATCGAGACTGGACATCGATAATGCGAAATAGATTAGTATTACACTTGTGCGCGTTATGGAAGCGTAACGGCATAGTTCTCATATATTTGGGTATTGGATACTCATGCAAGTGTAATATGAGGTTCTGTTTACCGATGTTAGGAAACAGCTTCGCTCTGGATAGACCCATCGGAATCCCATTGGTAGTACGACTATGTGTCTATGGGAATCCGAATCAGAGTAGGTGTATTTGGTCTTAACCTGAGACTTGCATCGCTAATACTTGCGACAATTAGTACGCTTTGGTTTTGGTCGTCCATGGCTTTAACAGGCTCTGTGTACGCCTCTTCTGGGTTTATTGAGAATCGTAGTGTATTGGGTGTGATGTCAAGATGGAAGTATCACTTCAGTCATATGGAGATGATAATCACATAGAGATACAGAACTGATACTCTATTAT